>JAGKTI010000507.1:118677-131228 GCA_018397915.1 Birgus latro
TACGATTGTGTTACATTCCAAGAAACCGCTCGTAAGTCGATTTTTTCGTAAGTCAAACATGCATTAACCCGACCAGTCCCGACCATTTTTTTTTTTTTTTACCTAGCCTACCCCCAGATCCTGACCGATTTTCAACTTTTTTGGGGAGGCTCAAACCTCCGCTTTTGGTGAGAAACATCGAAAATTCATAGAGAAATCGCCCTACAAATAATTTCATCCGTGCTAAATGTTCTGAACTCTCCAACTCAAATTCTTCACGCTCCTTCTGGCACCTTGCCAAAAACCTTTCTTACAACTTTACCCCATCATCCTTCCCTCCTCTTTTCTACTCTGATGGCTCTGTAGCTATTTCTTCTACTGATAAAGCAAATCTCTTCGCTCAGACTTTCTCCTCCAATTCCACCCCTTCACTTCCCCTCTCTGACTTCCTCATGGCTGACAGTAAAATTTCTTCAGCTGATGTATTTTCTCCCATCACTGGCCTCAATACTAACAGGGCATATGGTCCTGATGGGGTCCTTCCTGTTGTCCTCAAGAACTGTGCTTCTGTGCTTACACCCTGCCTAGGTAAACTCTTTCGCTTTTGTCTATCAGCTTGTACCTTTCCTTCTTGCTGGCAGTTTGTTCTCATTCAGCCAGTCCCAAAGAAGGGTGACCATTCCCAACCCTCTAACCATCGTTGCTTAGACTTCCTGTGTTTCAAAAGTGTTCGAGTCTATTCTTAACAGAAAAAATTTAAAGCATCTCTCCTATCACAACCTTCTTTCTGATCGTCAGTATGGGTTCCGTCAAGGACGCTCCACTGGCGATCTTCTCACCTACCTTTCAGACTCCTGGTCATCATCCTTTTGGGACTTTGGCGAAAGCTTTGCCATTGCGCTTGACATCTCAAAGGCTTTCGATCGAGTCTGGCATAAATCTTTAATTTCTAAACTGCCCTCTTACTGTTTCTATCCTTCTATCTGTGCCATCATTTCTAACTTCCTTTCTGGTCGTTCTATAGCCGCTGTTGTAGATGGCAGCCGTTCTTCTCATAGACCTATGAACAGTGGTGTTCGTCACGGCTCTGTCCTATCACCAACTCGTTTCCTTTTATTCATCAATGACCTTCTAAGCTGTACATCTAACCCTATCCACTCATACACTGATTATTCCACCCCTTCACCTTTCCATTCGGTTCCCGCAACGCCCATCTCAGCAGTTACTCAACAAACAAGGCATGAGGCTATGGCTCACATAATGTCTGACTTGGCTCGTATCTCTGACTGGGGTAAAAATAATGTTGTTGTTTTTAATGCATCAAAGACTCAGTTCTTACTCCTATCAACCCAACAAAACCTTCCACAGGAGTACCCGCTGATGTTTAATAATGTCCAGCTCGTTCTTACATCATCCTTGAACATTCTTGGGGTTTCATTCACTCGGGATTTATCTTGGAAAGAACATGTTACATCTCTTGTGAAATCTGCTTCCAAGAGATTAGGTGTGCTAAGCCGACTCCGAACCTTCTTTACACCTGCAGAGATGTTGACTTTATACACGAGTTTTATTTGAACCTGTTTGGAGTACAACTCTTGTGTGTGGGGAGGATCCCCACATACAGCCCTTCTCAATAGGGTGGAGTCAAAGGCTTTTTGTCTCATTAACTCTCCTCTTCTTACTAGCTCCCTTCAACCTCTGTCTCTTCACCGCACTGTTGCATCTTTATCTCTTTTCTATCACTACTTCAATGGCCACTGTTCCTCTGACCTGTCTGCTTGCATCCCTCCACCTCTATGACGGCCACGTAGTACCCGTCTAGCAACAACCTCTCATCCCTTTTCTGTCCCACTCTCTAATGCAAGAGTTAACCGTTACTCCCAATCCTTCATTTAAGCAACTGGTCAACTCTGGAACTGTCTTCCTCTGTCTGTATTTCCTACTTCCTATGATCTCCAGTCTTTCAAATGCAGTGTGTCCAGGCATCTTGAAATGAACGGATCTTGAATTTGGCTGTCTTCTGTATTGTTTTTGTTTATTCTTGGAAGGAACAGTTTGCAGGCAGATGGCCTGTGGTTCCTTCTTCCTTGCATAAAAAAAAAAAGGAAAAAATCCTGAGGAAGATTTTGTCAGGTTGATAAGTGTAAGAACTGAGTCTTTAATGTATTAAAAATAACAAGATTGTTTTTACCCCAGTCAGAGATACGATCCAAATCAGACATTCGGTGTGCCATAGCCTCATCCATTTTTTGTTGAAATAACTGCTGAGATGGACGTTGCGGGAACCGAATGGAAAGGTGAAGGGTGGACTCATCAGCATATGAGTGGATAGGGTTAGATGGACTGCTTAGAAGGTCATTGATGAATAAAAGGAAGAGAGTTGGTGATAGCACAGAGCCCTGATGAACACCACTGTTGATAGGTCTAGGAGAAGAACGATGGCCGTCTACAACAGCGGCTATAGAACGACCAGAAAGGAAGCTAGAGATGGCACAGATAGAAGGATAGAAACCGTAAGAGGGCAGTTTGGAAATTATAGATTTATGCCAGACCTGACCGAAAGCCTTTGAGATATCAGGTGCAATTGCAAAGCTTTCGCCATTGTCCCGAAAGGAGGATGATCAGGAGTCTGGAAGGTAGGTGAGAAGATCGCCAGTGGAGCGTCCCAGACGGAACCCGTACTGGTGATCAGAAAGAAGACTGTGACAGGAAAGATGCTCTAAGATTTTTCTGTTAAGAATTGACTCGAAAACTTTTGAGACACAGCATGTTAAAGCAACTGGATGATAGCTAGAGGGTTGGGAATGGTCACCTTTCTTTGGGACTGGGTGAATGAGAGCAAACTTCCAGCAAGAAGGAAAGGTACAAGTTTTATAGATAAAAGCAAAAGAGTTTACCTACGCAGGGTGTAAGCACAGAAGCACAGTTCTTGAGGACAACAGGAGGGACTGCATCAGGCTCATATGCCTTGTTAGTATTGAGGCCAGTGATGGGAGAAAATACATCAGCTGAAGAAATTATAATGTCAGTCATGAGGAAGTCAGAGGGGGGAAGTGCAGGGGGAACAGCACCGGAATCGTCTAAGGTGGAATTGGAGGAGAAAGTCTGAGCGAAGAGATCTGCTTTATCAGTAGAAGAAATAGCTACAGAGCCATCAGAGTAGAAAAGAGGAGGGAAGGATGATGAGGTAAATTTGTTAGAAAGGTTCTTGGTAAGGTGCAAGAAGGAGCGAGAATAATTCGAGTTGGAGAATTCAGAACATTTAGCACGGATGAAATTATTTTTAGCAAAGCAAAGAACAGACTTAGCATGATTCCGAGCCGAAATATAAAAAAAATGTGATTCAGGGGTGGGTTGGCTCCAGTACCTTTTATAGGCCCATTCCTTGTTGCGGACAGCATTAGAATGAGCGTTATTAAACCAAGGCTTTCTTGCATTAGTCAGAGGATATAAAAATGGAATGTATGCTTCCATGCCCGAGAAAATAACCTCCGTAATACGCAAGGCACACTCAGATGGCTCCCGGCCACGGAAGCAGTAATCATTCGAAGGAAAATCAAAGTAGTACTGCTTAGGGCCTCCCAATCTGCAGCTCCAAAGTGCCACAGACAACATTTCTTTGGAGGGCTTGCAGGCCGTACTGAAGTGCTAGGACAGGTTAAGGTAATAAGGTTATGATCGTAGGAGCCCAACGGAGAGAAAAGATTAACAGTGTAAGCAGAAGGATTAGTTTTTAGGAAGAGGTCAAGTATGTTGGAACTCTCTCCAAGGCGGTCAGGGATACGGGTAGGATGGTGTACAAGCTGCTCTAGGTCATTTAGGATGGAAAAGATGTAGGCTTGTTCACCAGGTGGATCAGTGAAAGGAGAGGAGAGCAAAAGGTGGTGGTGAACATTGAAATCTCTTAGAATGGAGATTTCAGAGAAAGGAGAAATGGATAGAATATGTTCCATCGTAGAAGTAAGATAGCCAAAGAATTTTTGATAGTCAGTAGAATTAGGAGATAAGTAAACAGCACAGATATATCTAGTCAGAGAGCAACAGGAGAACCAAAGCCAGAGAGTAGAGAATTCAGAAGAATCAAGTTCAGGAACACACAAGATAGATAGTTGCGTACACATACGCAACAGCCACCTTTGGCTTTGCAATGAGAATAGAGAAAGTAGGAGGGTACAGAAAAGGGTTTGATGTCAGTTGCCTCAGACAGCTGAGTCTCAGAGAGGAAGAGAAGGTGAGGTTTAGAGGAGGAGAGGTGGTGCTCAACAGAGCGAAAGTTAGAGGAAAGGCAGCGAATGTTACAGAAATGAAGAAGGAGTGAGTCAGACAGTGGTTCCAGGCATCTCCTTGAGTCGTCACCGGGAGAGGGGCGGATGAGAGGCGGATGGTGGAGGCATTTATGGCCCCCCTCCTCCTCCCCCCCCCCGGGGACTCCGAGGCGAGGTTATTCGTCGCCTTTTTATTAATTTTGAAAAGGAAGTGTAGTGTGTAGCATGCATGTAGTTTGGTGTTGACAGTAGAGAAACTTGTATTGGAGAGGATGCTGGCCTACTCTCTGTTACTGAGACACTGAAAAAGTTCAGCAAAGGGGGATGGTCAGGAACAAGTCCTAAGGGCTGATGAAATGGGAGCTCCAGCTCTCCCTGTCATCAGCCCTTGGGAGTACTGCCCTGCTCGACTGGTGCTACAGTCTACTCCTTGTACAGTACCCCTCCTTATTTTGGCAGTGTTTTCCGGTCATTCTGCCATACTTTGACATCAAATTATACATAGGATTTCCCAAAATAATTTTCAACAGCAAGAAAACCATGCAAAAAATATATATATATATTCAAAACCAAAAAAACACCGTACCTATACACTACCGTATGTACAGTACCTCTCCTAATTTGAGCACTGTTTTCAGGTCATCATTAAGAGCTCTTTGGAAAATGGACAGTTACCTATAGACTGGGAAAGAGCAAATATTGTGCCAGTCTTCTAGGGAGGAGATAAGAAATATCCACTTAATTATAGACCTGTATCACTTATTAGTGTTGTTTGGAAAATTTGTGTGAAAATTATTAGAAAAAGATGGATAACATATTTAGAAGAAAATAAAGTGATAACACCAAGATAATTTGGTTTTAGGGAAGGAGGAACTTATGTTACTAACCTATTTAGTTTCTATAGTAGGGTAATGGATGTCATAGAAGAGCGAGAGGGATGGGCAGATTGAGTCTATCTTGATCTCAAGAAAGCATTTGACAGGGTGCCCTGTAAGAGACTGCTGTGGAAGTTGAAGATCTTTGGAGGGGTGCATGGGAAACTCTTAAACTGGATGGGAGATTATCTGATAGGAAGGCAGATGAGAACAGCTATAAGAGACAAGGTTTCATAATGAAGAAATGGGACTAGTGGAGTACCCCTGGGGTCTGTAGCCCCAATAATGTTTCTGATATATATAAATGATTTGCCAGAAGGTTTGAATAATTACATGAGTATGTTCGGAGATGATGCTAAAATCATGAAATATATTAAATTTACTGATACTTGTAAAAAACTGCAAGAGGACTTGGACAAACTCCACAGCTGGAGCCAGACTTGGAAAGTGGATTTCAATGCCAAGGAGTGTCATGTATTGGAAATGGGAATGAGTGAAAATAAACGACATTGGACATATAAAATGGGCAATGAGATAATTAGCAAAATAAAAAATGAGGACATGGGAGTGATTGTTCAGGATGACTTGTCACAAGAAAAGCATATAAGCAAAATCATTGGAGGCACTTATAGATTACTGACCAACATGGGGGTGGGTTTTAATTAATACTGAGGGAGTGGATAGTAACCATGATAAGACCAAGAATAAAGTACGTGGCTGTGGTATGGTTTCCTCATTTGAATAAGCATTTTGATAAATTGGAAAGGGTTCAACGGATGGCAGCAAGGATGATACCATCCTGAAGGGAACTGACCTACGAGGAGAGATTGGAAAAACTGAAGTTACCAACACTTTGCAACAGAAGGGAAAGAGATGACTGGATCACGATGTATATAAATATAAGAGAACTGGAAAGCGTGGATAGAGAGAATCCCTTTGTGTTGGATGATGGGAGAACAAGAGGTCATGACTTCAGACTGAGGAAAAGTAGATGTATTAATGATCTTAAAAGGTTCAGCTTCCCGAACAGAAGCATAGGTATTTGGAATGACTTAGACAAAGAGGTGTTGGAGGCAAAAAACGTTCAGGTGTTTAAAACTTTATATTCATGTATTAATAACTAACAAGTCATCATCCATTCCCCCACTAAAACCTTCAGATGACCAACATTACAAGTGACCCGCGTGGGAAAGCAAATATCTTTGCCAGTACATTTGCCAGAAATTCTACTGTAGAGGAAGTCAGCCAGAACATCCCAGTACTAGAACTTGATTCTTCCGAAATTGTTCCACTTAAAATACAGACAAGATACGTAAAATCCATCCTAGATAATTTACCAACCAACAAAGCTCCAGGCCCAGATGGAATTCATCCAACTGTATTGAAAAAGTGTTCCCCAGAGCTTGCCTCTGTTCTAACTCAATTATTCAGACTATGCATACATACTTCTTCATTGCCTAATTCATGGGAAGAAGCCAAAATCCACCCAATTCCAAAGAAAGGAAGTTCCTCTGACCCCTCTGATTACAGACCAATAGCTGTCACATCTTCTCTTGGTAAAGTATTTGATATTTTAATTAATATGCACACAGTTAAACATCTTGAATCCAACAACTTAATTAGTGATAGACAATATGGTTTTTGCCACGAAAGATCCACCATTGACATACTCAATCTCCTGACTCATACCATCCATCAATCAATCGACCTATGGAGAAATTCATGCAGTAGCCCTTGATATTTCTAAAGCTTTTGACAGAGAATAGCACGGTCCCCTGCTGTCCAAAGTCCCTTGTTATGGACTAATGTCTTCTGTTCCTCTGCTTTCCTCATATCTCAGCAACAGAAAGATAAAAGTAGATGTATATTTCAATTTCCACTCAACGCCGGCTTGCCACAGGGGTCAGTTCTGGCGCCAACCCTGTTCCTAGTTCATATTAATGATCTATCTGTCACCCACAATCCCATCCATTCATATGCAGATGACAACACTTTACAGTTCATTCACACTCAAACACCCATTTACAAAGTCTGATATCTCTAACTCCCAACTCAGAACAGCCATCTGAACAAATCAAGACTTATTAACAATCAGTGTATGGGGACAAAACAACCTTGTCTCATTTAATGCTAGTAAAACCAAATATATACAATTTACTAAAAGACACATATTGCCAGATTTGTATATTACCTTCAGTGCTACTAATATTCTCATCTCCAACTGAAATTATAGGTGTCTCAATAACGCCCTCAGTTGGACCCCTCTCAGATCACTTGCTAAAACCGCCTCAAAGAAACTTGGATTATTGTACAGAGTCCATTTCAGTGACGAGCAGTTAGCTATAATTTATGAGTCATGTGCGCTCTCGGCTTGAATATTGCTCACCCTTGCGGAATAGATGTGGAGAGGTTGCATTAAAACAATTAGACAAAATTCAGAACAGAGCTGTTGGAATTATTAATAACCCAGCTATTACAAATAACCTACCTCCCCTACAAGAACAATGTTGCCTCCCTTGCATTATTTTACAGATATTTTTATGGCAAATGCTCAGACGAAGTTGAGTCCATTGTGCCACCTCTCCATGCCTTCCCTCGTGCTACATGGGCATCTGGTAGCGCTGATGACTGGAATATCACTCGACCAAGAACTGCTGCCTATCAGAATCCTTTTATTCCCCAAACTGCATCTATCTGGAACTCCCTTCCCCAGAGTTGTTTCCCACCAAACTTCAACCTACAGCTGTTCAACTCCAACTGTTACAGATATTTTATGAATGAAGGACGCCAGTAATCTGGTGTATGGATTATATCTTTTATTCATATATTTTTCCTCCCTCTGTTCTGTTATTAAAAAAAAAAAAAATGGATCAATGTAGACAGGGAGACAAGACAACACGAGCTAAGCTCAGTTCCTGTATGCAACAAATAGGGTAAACACACACACACACACAGTGAATATCATCGAGGTCGGATTTGCACAGGCCACGCTCTGCTACCCAAGTGTATCTAAAATGAGTCAAGCTCGGTACTAAGCTCAAATAGAAATTATTTCATATTGTTGAGCAGGTGTAAGCAAAAATGTGAAGTCCAAAGAAAGTACAGTATATAACAACAAATCAAAGCTCTAAAGAATTCGCCGATGGCAGACAGACAGACACCAGGGGTGTCATCACACCACAGACATACAAGTAGGAGGGAGATGCAAGACTGTATGTAGAAAATATCTTTCTGTAAGATGGCGTACTATCAGTATGTGACTCTCAGTAAGAGGAAGGAAAAAAGTAGAAAACAATGAAGACTACACAGACCTGGTTGAAATAGATACATTTTAATACATTAGTGGAGAAAGTGAATAAACTGGGAAACATTTTCCACCTGGAAATGGAGGCAATCAGAAAGGAGCTGTACCCACAAAAGAGAAGAAAATTGAGGAATTAGTAAAGCAATGGAAAAGAAAAAACACAACAACAGATGAGCTGACCGCTGTGAACACTGAAGAAGAAAACAAGCGAAATAGGGAATACAGCTGTCAGCCATGAAATAGTTTTGAAGGAGTTAATCAGAAAGGAACTGTACCCACAAAAGAGAAGAAAAGTGAGGAAGTAGTAAAACAATGGAACAGAAAAGACACAACAACAGATGAGCTGACCGCTGTGAACACTGAAGAAGAAAACAAGCGAAATGGGGAACAGTTGTCAGCCATGAAATAGTTTTGAAGGAGTTAAAAAAAGATAAGGATATAATTAGGCAAGCAGGTAGTCTGATAGAACAAAACAGTGATACTGACAAGAAAATAACTCGGGGAAACGAAATGATGAGAAATTGCACAGAGGAAGTACAAATACATGGACAGAGGTCGTAAAAGCGAAACAAGATCTAGAAAACAGGGTTGAAGCAAAAAGCAAAAAAAAGAGTAGTTAAAAAAATCATAAAAAACAACCGAAATCTGATAAAGGAATCACCAAAGATAAAAAAATATAATCTGTAGTAGTTACTAGTAAAAATGAAGAAGAAATAAGAAACAAAATCTCTAGAGACAGAAAGGAGATGGTAAATATAATAAACATATTAAAAGAAGCATGAGAAGAAACTTGAGAAAAAATACAGATGAATTTAAAAGGCTACAGAAATATGAGAGAAATAAGTCAAGGCCACTGAAAGTTGCCTTCCAATGTGTGAATGCTACTGTATAGAAGTATTAAAAAATACTAACAAACTTAAGATATCAAAGAATTCAAAGTTCTATGAATAAAAAGATGCCCAACTATGGAAGAATAGGGTTTACTAGAGGAAAAGAGGGAAGAAGCAAAATGAAAGAATGATAAAAGATCTGATAAAGAGAGAAGTATTTTTTTTTTTTTTACAAGGTAGTAGGGTTACAAGCCAGAAAATGGGACATTGTCAGGGGAGCAGTGGAGATATACTGTATGTATGAAAAATGCAAATAATTAATTAGTCGGCTGACACCAAGGATCAACTTGTGAAATCAAGTAGCGATTTTACTTTCATGCTGGCTTACTTCATCAGTTCTTTAAAGACGAGAATTTTATAAACTTTCTCAACGGTACACAGTGGAGACTAATCGCTCAAGAATGCTATATTGTTCGTACTGTTGGCCTCTGAGAAAGTTAGCTCACCCCTGACAATCAATAACTAATAATAATAATAGCAAGGTTCTTGCTAGTGCTAACTCCTAGCTGGCACAACGAATTTAAGAATTAATACCAACGAACTGGCCTAAATACCAGTCGTGATTAATATAAGGAGTTTGTGCAAACTCGGAGTAGCAACTAAATATGCAAAATATGGAGAAATCAAACACGACTGTTACATTTAACAGAGCTCAAAGAAAAGAACTAAATTTATTAGTTATAAGATAATAAATAAATTTACATTACAAAAATCTCAAGCAAGGGAATACTCTCACACGCATTCAAACCAATAGGTAAGTAATCTTAATCCTAGGGAAAAAAAAACAAAGCGATAATACTGGTCAGTGGAGGAAATTGGCCATGCTGTGAAGAGACCAGGCGTCTGCTGCTGGAGGCGCTGCAATTCGCTGTTTACGACCACACTACTGCCGATCACTAGTGATGGGCGATACCAGCTATTTCGTATCGATACGATACCGATTATTTTTTGGACTAGTATCGGTGGTATCGATTACCGATACCGATACCTCGATCTTTGCTCCCCCCCCCATATGTTTTTTCAAATATCGGTATGTAACCTATTACTTCAAAGCATTTGCTCAGCTAGAAGGATTATATTAAACAAACTGTTTTTTTTTCGATCTAAATATAAAGATAAGTGGAAACAACTATGCCAAATTTTATTACACAATTTTTTTTTTCTAAATACATAAGTGTTATTTATTGTAAGAAAAAACAGATTGTTTGTATTGCGCCTACATTAAGACTATGTTGCATGACTGAAATATTAATTCAAAAAACCTTAATAACTGAGAGCAATATTAAATTTATCATCTGCAATATAATAAACTTACTATTTCCATTTAATGGTATATATACTGTATATGGAACACATCAACTGATAATGATTTATCCTTGGAAGCATATTTGCTCTAAAATAAAGGCTATATTTTGAACTCATCATTTTTCTTTGGATTAGCTTAAATGGGACACATCAACTGATAATTATTTATCCTTGGAAGCATATTTGCTATAAACTAAATGCTGTATAATCTCTGTATTTCAAACTCATCAATTTACTTAGGAGTATCTGACTGACTGAAGTAACTATTCAAAAACAAAATCATATCAACATCTGATGGCTTTAGACAACTTCTCCTGTGGCTAATGACTTCTCCTGCCTTAGAAGAGGCGTTCTGATGGGACAGAAGTTGCAGCGATGCAGAGATATTTTCGTGCGATTTTACTCATACTTTGAAGGGTTTCTTCTTTTCGTCTCCACCATTTCAGGGGATCTTCTTCCCGTGTTGTTATGATTTCCTCCAAATATCTTCGCATTTCTACATGTGCATCAGTAGACGAAGACCTGTGCTGTAGTGATTTTTTTCTTTCCCTGTCAGACGTGGCCCACAAGCTACACTGACTCTGGGTAGGAATATCATTATCTGGTGATTCAGCGACTATTGAAGCTGGGACTGATGTAATTTCACGCATAATTTTCCCCTTTACACAATCACCAGTGTCGTTGGTTTTAAATGCCAGACACTTGAATCTTGGATCTAGGAAGGCACACTATTAATTTGTGCAGGTCATACTAAGCAGTATTTTCACGTAATGCAGTAAATTATACAAGTTGATCTACAGAGTACGCTATAATGGATAAAAAAGAAAGAAAGCAACATTTCCTTCTAGACGAAAAATATCTACCTTTTTACATCCGATGATGCGACCGTAAACATTACCCAATTAACATGAGATTAAATATTCTGTCTGTAATTAGTACAAATGTGCTTAACCAAACTAAACACATACACATAGACAATAAAGTAATTAATTATTTATGACAAATATATGGTACACTCAACCAACCTGGGTATTTCCCTTTGCTTTTGAAACTCTCAAAAATGGTTGTCTGCCTAGGCCTAGCTGATTGGCTGGAAGATGCGGTTGAGGGTGAGGAGACTGTAGCACCAGTCGAGCAGGGCAGTACTCCCAGGGAGGATGGAAAGCTGATGACAGGGAGAGCTGGAGCTCCCGTTTCATCAGCCCTCAGGACTTGTTCCTGACCATCCTCCTTTGCTGAACTTTTTCAGTGTCTCAGTTACACAGAGAGTAGACCAGCATGCTCTCCTATACAAGTTTCTCTAACTGTCAACACCAAACTACATACATGCTACACACTACACTTCCTTTTCAAAATTTTCAAAATGGCTACTAAAAATCATGCCTCGGAGTCCCCAGGGGAGAGGACCATAAATGCCCCCACCATCCGCCCCTCTCCCGGTGACGACTCAAAGACCTGCCTGGGACCACCGTCTGACTCACTCCTTCTACATTTCTGTAACATTCGCGGCCTTTCCTCTAACTTTCACGCTGTTGAGCACCACCTCTTCTCCTCTAAACCTCACCTTCTCTTTCTCACTGAGACTCAGCTGTCTGAGGCAACTGACAGCAAACCCTTTTCTGTATCCTTCTACTTTCTCTATTCTCGTTTCAAAGCCAAAGGTGGCTGTTGCGTATACGTACGCAACGATCTATCTTGCTCTCGTGTTCCTGAACTTGATTCTTCTGAATTCTCTGCTCTCTGGCTTCGGCTTTCCTGTCATTCTTTGACTAAATATATCTGTGCTGTTTACTTATCTCCTAATTCTACTATCAAAAATTCTTTGACTATCTTACTTCTACGATGGAACACATTCTATCCATTTCTCCTTTCTCTGAAATCTCCATTCTAGGAGATTTCAATGTTCACCACCACCTTTGGCTCTCCTCTCCTT
>JAGKTI010000508.1:0-12210 GCA_018397915.1 Birgus latro
TAATGCTGATTTCATGTGTGCGATGTGTCGGGGAGAGCAGGTGGAGATTGTTAGGCGTGAGAGGGTTGAACTTGCAGGTGAGTCTCTTGAGTGTGTGGAGGAGTTTTGTTATTTGGGAGACATGTTATGTGCCGGAGGTGGGGCTGGAGTTAGCTCGGTTGCTAGAGTGAGAAGTGGTTGGAAGAAGTTCAGGGAGCTGTTGCCTCTCCTGACATTGAGAGGACTCTCCTTACGTGCTAAGGGGTCTTTGTATGCAGCATGTGTTAGGAGTGTGATGCTGTATGGTAGTGAGACCTGGGCAGTAAAGGAAGAAGATATTCGCAGGTTTAAACGTACAGAAATGACAATGATTAGGTGGATGTGCAGTGCGTCCCTGCGTGCAAGGCCTGGGGGGGCTGGGCTTACGATAGAAAAGTTGAGAGGTAGGATGGGACTGGAGTGTATTGGTGTTGTGATGAGGAGAGGTAGGATGAGGTGGTTTGGACATGTGGAGAGGATGGGGGAGGATAATTGGGTACAGAGGGTGAGAGGTGTTAATATTGGGGGAGGGGTTGGGAGGGGTAGACCGAGAAAGACATGGGATGAGGTCATTAAATGTGACTTAAGGGTTAAGGGACTGAATAGGGAGGCTGCCGGAGATCGAGCAGCATGGAGAGCCGCCATTAGGTGACCAAGGCCGACACATGCAAGCATGTTGGAGCCTTCAAAAATGAACGAACGATGAACGATATATATAAATTATATATATATATATATGACCAAGCAGTCTTTCTATCTAGCTTACTCCAACTGCTATTAAACTTAGTAACATGTATCTAAACTAGTAACACCTATGACTCAGTACACAGAACTCATGCATCTAACAGACTACTGTACTCCATATAATCAACCCTCACATATAATCCATAATGTGATCCATTAAATTGGCAACGGGAGGCCCCTCAGATGGTGTATGTTCATATGTCATTCCAACTGCACCCTTCTTGCCAACGACAAACTGTGGAAAGAAATAAAAAACAACAATGGCAGTAAGTCAATCCCATTACTATTTGGATGATGAAGGGTCCTGATGCTATGCTACAACAGTTTACAACATTTATGGGTAGGTGACCTGACTATCCCCAAGTAGTATTACATGACTGAAAAACCTGCAGCCACTGCCTCCATATTCAAGACAATGTACACAGCACCTGACCTACATCCTGACTAACACTTAAAACTGACATATTTCCGTAATCTGTAAATAAAACTAAGTTTATAAATAATGCTTCTGCAACAATGACAAAATAACAATACAAATTAAGTCAAACAATCACTGCATAATGTTTGAACACTACAGGAGTTCATTCCTGACGAAATGAGTCTTCACTGTTCTATAATCAAACACAGCAACACAACCAAATCATCATTTTGTTAATAATGCCCACTCCATCTTTTTCCCTCACAAACCTTTAAGATTAAAAACTACTCTTTGGTTCAATGTACATAATATCTTCAGTAAACTTCATGCACTTCTCTCTCTCTCTCTCCCCTCAAGTGACTCTACACTGAGTGACAAGCCAAATGGTTCCCTGTAATCCAGGAACCCATTTACTGCACTTGTCGGTAGCATTACCAAATGAGGCCTGGTTTAGTTAGTTGGTTAAGTTGCTTCAACCAGATTTGCCTGTTTCCATTTGATTGACGGTTAGTGTTTCTTGCTCATATAATGATACTCGGGACCAAGTGGGGCTTATTACCCTTGCTTTAAAATTCAGGAGTAAGTAACCAAGCAACTGGTCCCTACACTCTGGTCTATGTGGGGAAAACTGAGACTGGATGAAAAATGAAAAATATTCTTAAATGATTTCTATATAACTGGTAAATGAGTATAAAGGGAAGAGTGACACCCTGGAAAGATGAAATTATAGAGGCATAAACCTTTTGGACCAGATAATGAAGATAATGGAGAAAGTCCTGGAAGGTATAGTAAGGGAAAGACTGAATACTGATGAGATGCAGTTTGAGTTTATGCCAGGCAATGGGACCTATGATGCAATATTCATTGTCTGGCGGCTTTAGGATAAATTGTTGATTTGAAGAAGACCTCTAACAGAGTTCCTAGGGAGGTGATGAAGTGTTCTATGGGAAAGCTTGGGATTGAGGAATGGCTGGTTAAGGTGGCTTAAGCAATATCCAAGGGTACTTGCACCCAGGTGAGAGTGAAGAGAGATTTGAGTGATGAGTTTTCTGTGAAAGATGGCATGCATCAGGGTCAGTCTTCAGCCCTTCAGTGTTTATCATGGTGCTTGAAGCTCTCATATGACATCAGAAATGGACTCTCACAGAAGAGGTGTTATGCTGATAACCTGGTGTTCACTGTGGAGAATGAGAGGAAGACAGAAGAAAGATTTACGAAATGGAGAGAGAGAATGGGGTACAAGGATCTTAGAGTAAATGGGGAAAAAAACATGTGATAATACCTATGGCTGGTGGTGGTTTAGCAAATCAGAGGGAGAAGGGCCAAGTGCAAATTGCAACAAGGGTGTGAGATGTAACTCTATCTTGTGCAGTGTTTGTGATAAGTAGGTGTATAAGACATGTAATGGCATTAGAGATAGGCTGCGAAATAATGCTGATTTCATGTGTGCAGTGTGTCGAGGAGAGTATGTATAGATGAGAGGCATGAATGATTTGATCCTGATCGAGAGTCTCTTGAGTGTGTGGAAGAATTTTGTTATTTGGGGACAAGTTATGTGCTGGGGGTGGCACTGGAGCCACCTCTGTGGCTTGGGTATGGAGTGGTTGGAGGAAGTTCAGGGAGCTGCTGCATCTCCTGACACTGCGAGGACTCTCCCTCCATGCTAAGTGATCTCTGTATGCAGCATGTTTTAAGAGCATAATGCTATATAGTGGGGAGACCTGGTCTGTAGAGGAAGAGGATATTCAAAGGCTTAAATAGTGCAGAAATTACAATGATTCAATGGATGTGTAGTATGACCTCGAATGTGAGGTGTGGGGAAGCTAGGACTGCAATTGAAAAGTTTAGAGGAAGGATGGGACTTCGGTGTATTGGTGTTGTTATATGGAGGGGTAGACTGACTTGGTTTGAGCAAGTTGAGATCATGAACGATGGCAACTGGGTGAGAAAGATGAGAGGCTTCAATGTCGAGGGCAGGGTTGTAAAAGGCAGAGCAAAATGGTCCCAGGACGAGGTCATAGTGTGTGTCCTTAGGGATAAGGGACTCAAGAGGGAGGCTGTCAGAGATCGAGCAATGTGGATAGCGATAGTTAGGTGACTAAGGCTGATGCATGCAAGCAAGATGAAGCCTTTATAAATGATACAATGCAACAATACAACAAGAGCACTACAGTAAGGTAGTACAAAATACCAAGAGAGCATCTAATGAAATAAATCACATATATGTTCATTTATCACCGAAGTCTTCAAGAGTCTAACTCCATCCCATGTCCTTACCTCTTTCTAATAGTGATTTTTCTGTTTTTTTACTGCAAGGAAGAAGGAACCAAAGGCCAGGAGCCCACAAATTGTTCCTTCCAAGAAAAGACCAAAAACAATACAACAGAGAGCCAACTTCCATTCATTTCAAGATGCCTGGACACACTGCGTTTGAAAGACTGGAGATTATAGGAAGTAAGAAATACAAAGAGAGGGTGACAGTTCCACAGTCGACCTATTGCATAAATGAAGGACTGGGTGTAACGGTTAACTCATCCATGAGAGAGTTGGACAGAAAAGGGATGAGAGTTTGTTGCTAGACATGTGCTATGCACCCATTGTAGAGGTGGAGGGATGCAAGCAGACAGTTCAGAGGAGCAGTGACCACTGAAGTAGTGAAAGAAATGAGATAAAGATGCAACAGTGATGTGAAGAGACAGAGCTTGAAGGAAGCCAGTATGAAGGAGGAGAGTTAATGAGACGAAAAGTCTCTGACTCCACTTTAATGAGAAGAGCTGTATGTGGGGTGCCTCCCCACACATGAAAGTTGTACTCTACACAAGGGCAAATAAAACCTGAGAGTTGTACTCTATACAAGGGCAAATAAAAATTTAAGCTGATTTTGTAGTGTTTATTAGGTAGAAACCATTCCACCACCTGCAATTACAACCCACACCATATATGTTCCACAACTTTATCTTCAGGCTCCCAGAAAAGTATCCCAACCAAGGCAGTGAGGGATACTGTACGTTTATATAATACTACTCTCTGATTGGAGTAATTTCTTGCTCCACAACTTTCACAAAGAGCGATCAAGAAAAATTTTATTATTATACAGTCAGACCCCTACTTATGAAGGATCGACTTAAGAAAAATCAATCTATCTAATGTACTGCCAGATGCCTCAATCCCGCACGGGGTGGCCATAATCAAATCGCCTCCATGTCGCTCTGTCCTCCTCCATTTCACTACCCCGCTCCCAACTCACACCCCCCTCTCTCATGTACCTCTCCACTCCATCCCTCCATCTCATCCTCAGCCTCCCCCTCCCTCTACCCCTCTCCACCTCACTCACATACTCCCCTTATCAGTCTTTCACTCTCAATCTTCTCCACATGCCCAAAACACCTTAACATGTTTCTCCTCACACTTCCTATCATGCCCACAACCACACCACAACTCTCCTTCACTTCCTCATTTGTTAGTCTGTCTCTCCATGTGACTCCACATGCTCCTCTCAAATAACTCATTTCCATTGCTCTCACTCTTGACTTCTGTCCTTCCAACAGGGTCCAAGCTTCACTTCCATATGTTAGAGTTGGTATCACAATACTGTCATGTAACAACTTTTTCACTTCCATGCTCACCTCCCAGTTTCTTATCACTGCTTTCAACGAACCAGCAACCTTCCTTCCCTGCTGCACCCTTTCAAGCACTTCACCCTCCAGACTTCCATCCTTACTCATCACACTACCCAAGTACTTAAATGCACTCACATTCTCCATATCCTCCTCATCCAATCTCACTGTACATTCACTGGCTTCACTTCTCTCGAAGACCATCACTTTACCCTTCCCTACATTCACCATTAGATTCTGTTTCTTACACACTCTCCCAAACTCATCCACCAAGCCTTGCAGCTCCCCTTCGTCTTCGCTCAACAACACAGTATCATCTGCAAACAACAACACAGGGAGTTTCCAAACACTGCCCTCTCTCACTAGGGCCACTTCATCATCCACTGCCAAACCTTGTATCTCTTTTATAACCCCATCCATGTACAGACTTAACAGCCATGGAGACATGACACATCCTTGTTTCAATCCAACCTTCAAATGGAAAGATTCACCCAGTTTGCCATACACATGCACTGCAGCCTTAGCACCCTCATACATACTCTTCACTGCCTTCAACAACTTCCCATCCACTCCATATATTCTTAATACTTTCCACAATCCTTGTCTATCCACCTTGTCATATGCTTTCTCCAGATCCATGAAGGCTGCATACAACTTCTTGCCCTTCTCTAGAAACTTTTCCACTAAGGATCTAAGAATGAATATCTGGTCTACCTCTTCCCTTCCTAAAACCTCCCTGTTCTTCAACTAATTCCTCTGTTATTTCCATAACTCTGTCAATAAGTGTCCTACCATATACTTTCCTATTACACTGAGAAGGCAAATGCCCTTGTGATTACCACACACTGCTTTTTTCCCCCTTTTCCTTTGTACAGAGGAATAATTATACCTGACTTCCAATCCTCTGGGACTCTACCCTCCACCCACGCCAATCTGCACACCTTCCACATCCATTCTATTACTCTCTCTCCCCCATGCTTCAGCATTTCACCACACACTCCATCAATTCCTGGGGCTTTCCTCATTTTAACTTTCTTCATTGCTTCCACCACTTCCATTCTACTGTTTTCTTCCTCTCTTCTCACAACCCTCCTTCTCTCCGCCATTCCCCAGCCACTTATACTTGCATTGCTTTCATTCTCTATGTTCAACAGTTCATTAAAGTGTTCCCTCCATCTGTTTACTTTTTCTCCCTTCTCTAGTAATCTACCATTTTTATCTTTCACACCCCCACTGACTTCGTTGGCACCCTGTCTAGCTCTCTTTACCTCCTTCCAGAACATTTTCTTACATTCCCTCCACTTCACACTCAAATTCCTTCCAAATTCCTCATCTACTCTCTTCTTACTCTCTCTTACTAATCTTTTCACCTCTCTCCTCCTCTCTACGAAAAATCTACAGATGCGAAAAAAATTCTGCGTGTTGAGAGAGAGAGAGAGAGAGAGAGAGAGAGAGCGNNNNACTCTCTTCTTACTCTCTCTTACTAATCTTTTCACCTCTCTCCTCCTCTCTACGAAAAATCTACAGATGCGAAAAAAATTCTGCGTGTTGAGAGAGAGAGAGAGAGAGAGAGAGAGAGAGAGAGAACTTACGAAAGACCTTTAACCCGAGGAATCCCATCGACGTATGGGTACGTCGCGATGTTTTGTCACAGCCACACCCATCGACGTACCAGTACATCGAGCAATTGCAAGGGTCATAATTTGCACAATTTTCAAGTTTCACAGGTGATTTTTGGTAGGCATATGTGGGAGACCTTCCTCTACCTGCTGTCAAGCGGGGATACTGTCTGGGCTCACCTAGCCCCCCCTCCCCCCCACACTGGGCAATTCACCTATTAGCAATAACCTGGCCAGTAAAGGTGTGTTGCCCCACGGTCTCTCCAATGACGAAATTCAAGGTGAAAGTGATTCCTGAGGAGGAGGACAAAGAAATACAGAAGCTAGAGCAAGAATCAAACAGAAGTGATGAGGTGGTAATGTCATAAAGGAAGGTGCCATATGTGGATGTGTTTGGTGACTGAACAATGCTTCTATTGTCTAAATAAATGTGTGAAAGCCAATATAGTCTTGTATGTCACGAATTTTCTACAGTGTAAAATCACGTTAAGTTAAATCGTGACATCCAGTGATTTTGTGGAGGAGCAAAGTATTATATGTATGATAATTTTAAGTTGTCGGGTTTCGCTCCGGGCCCGTTGCGCATGCGCGCGCACCTCCCACGCTCGTCGCGCCGCCGATTCAAATGGGAGCTCAGTCTGCCTGTAGACTCGAAGCAACGCGGGGCGCCTTTCTAGGCTCAGTGCTTTCTTAGCGTTTTCAGATTTCAGCTGGTATTGGCGTGTCTTCTGCAGCTTCCACCCACTTTGGTGATCGTCACAGCAGCTCTGGTTCATCCGTACCGATCAGTATTTTCTGGTTTTTCTAGGCTTAAGCTTTCTGAAATATTTANTACCGTTGAGAAAGTCTATAATTCTCGACTCTAGAGAATTGGCGAAGTGACATAGCACACTTTGCTATACATTGTATACGAATTATACAATATTTCATTATCTCTTGGAAATACTTAAATTTCCCCTGACATCTGGCGACACGCCAGAGTAAACTCTCATTTTCCCCTGACATTGTACTACACATAAATTCATACCAAATACATAAATACATAATTTAATGTGGCTTGAATTAGTTAACCCTTCCATAGTTAGTTTTCTTTAGCCAGGTACCCTGAAAAAGAAGGAAAACGTAAGGTTGAATGACACCAGTATCGACACTTTTAACCTCAGGATCGCGATTTCTCTATGAATTTTCGATGTTTCTCATCAAAAGCGAAGGTTTGAGAAAAAAATAATAATAAATGCTCGCGACTGGGGGTATCGGAGGTTGGAAATCAGTCGGGACATGACAGGTTAAAAACCAATTACAGTAAGACCTCACTATAACGGACTAATTGGGGCCCAAGCCATTCCGAAAAATGCGAAATTCCAATAAAAGCAACATCCGGACTTACCCCTGCTAATCCGGACTTTTTCCGATATATCACACAATAGTCCGGACTGCATCAGTGGTTTTCACCACCATTGCAGTATTGTACTGTGTTATAACTTCACTACAATAATCAAATAGTATAATAATACTGTACTGTGCACTGAAAAACATGTCTTTTACTCGTCTTATTGTGGTGAACATAGCTGAAGTGGTCAGGCAGTCTGGACTGCTTCTGGCTTTATCAGACTTTTTCCGATATATAGGAGTTTAGACCAGTAGCTCCTCAAGTCCGATAAAAGCAAATTCCAGTGTACTGAAGTCCGTTATATCGAGGTCATACTGTATTTTCATAAGTTGGGGACTGCCTGTATAACAAAAATAACAGATCTTATGGAATGCAACCACTTACTGAAATCAGTAATGTAAAACACAAAACTATTTAGGAAATGAACAGAGGTAAAAGACTATACTATACAGAATATCTGCCCATCTAATCTTTTACTGCCCCATAATGAGCTTAAGGACATAAGACTAGGCTTCACAACATTTTATGGGTGACATCCAGTTAGAGTGGCTTAACCCACTAGACCACAAGGTATGGTTATGTGGTCATCAGTTAATGCAGTTGACAGCTTCCTTGGTTACAAGGAATCAACTGGTCTGTCACTAAGTACAATCACCTGAATGTAGCACTATGAATGAGACTAGACAGCATATATATATATATATATATATATATATATATATATATATATGTATGTGTGTGTGTGTGTGTGTTTGTGTGTGTGTACATATAGTCGCCTCCCACATAACGCGCGATCAGAGAGTGCGGAAAGAGTCATAGCATGGCCCTTTTTTTAGTCCAAGATATGGTCAAAATGCGATTTTGACAAATATTACACAGGTAGAGAAATTACCCATTTCTTGAAAGAACATGCTACACTTACAGTGCTATGATAGTTAAAATACGGCCTGGGGCCAAAAATTATGGAATGTTTACTCATTATGTGAGACAACTGATCAAAACACGGTAAAAAGCAGACAAAATGCTGGCAGCTTTAGTCATAGCACATGTTGCATCTGCCCGTGGCATATGCATGTCATGTGTCTGCGCAGCGTGTCATCACAGTCTACTGAGCATTCCTGTAGCACTCCAGTCAACCGTCTCCCCACTCTGGGGGGGGGGGGCCAACTGACCCAGCCTAACCATGCCCCCCTACCGTGGCTCAGCAAGATGGCAGAAGTGTTTGACCCAGGAGCTGAAGCTTGACGTGATCACGCGGAAGGAGAGAAGAGAACGTAATTGTGCCATCGCCAAAAACTCCCTACTGTAGTCAACGAGCCAACTATTCGTCTGACCCAGCTCTTGTTACGATGGAAAGGTACAGTCATGCTCCCTAATTTAGACCCACCCCGAGCCAAGCCCAGAGCTAAGGGAGGCAGTAGCCACGGCTCTTAAACGAACGCGTTTAATATATTCAAGTCTTACCTTTTTTCATGCCCTGTGTTTTCCAAAATGTATTAATACCGTCCAGCATTGTCCTCTTCAGTAAATGATTGTTTCATAAGAGGTGAGGGTGGAAAGGAATGCAGTAAGGTAGAGAATGAACGTTGGATGCGAGAGGGAGGGCGGGAGGAATGACGGGTGGAGTGGGGAGGGGGGGGGGCTAGTAAACGCGTTCATTTAAGAGCCGTGGCTACTGCTTCCCTCAGCTCTGGGCTTGGCTCGGGGTGGGTCTAAATTAGGAAGCGTGACTGTACCTGGTCATGTACTGCAACCGACGGGAGAGGGAAGGAGTTCCAATCGACTCTATAAATGTACGAAGGACTCTGTGGACCCGGTGTGGCCAGAGGACTGTGCTGGGGACCTGTAGTAGTCCTGTCCTGCCTTGGAACCCCACTCCCCCTCCCCTCAGGAAGCCCACAAACTCATCAATTCAAGGTGAGGAATCCTCCAGTGTTTGCATGTACTGAAGTCATTTTTAGGTAGGTAAATGTCCTGGGAAAAATCCCAGAAAATTGCCCCAAAATGTGATTTTGGGGCTGGCCTGGGTACCATGAAACCCTTTAACATGTGAACATATGGCTGCATAACGCAGAATTTTCATAAAGCGGGAGCTTCATGGTACAATATTTGCACATTATGTGAGAGGTGACTGTGTGTATATATACAGTAAACCCCTCACAAGTCGAACTTTTAGAAGCTGGAATCTTCCGTTAGCCAAACTCAGGCCGAGACCAAGTATGTAAGTAAGCCAAAATGCGGAGGTAGGGGAACAAATGGCACCAGTCTGCTGCTTGCCTTCAAAGACGGTAGTTGCGCCATTCTTACTGTCATCTAGTGCTGAGCAGTGCTCCCCTTTTTGCCTTCAGCCTTGCCATGGAAGGTTCAAAGCATAAGTGATACTGGCACCTCTAGTCGTAAGGGAATGAAGCCGAGAGAAAAAAAAAAAAGTGTGTGCATGACTTAGTGTTAAGTGATCATGATTAAAGTTCAGTACTATCATTACTGCAAGTGTTACATTGAAGTCTATTATAGTGATTACATTTATGTTTAGTTCTTAATGTTCAGTGAAATAAATACTGCGTACAGTTTAGAATGTTATGTTATGTGGACTTACCACCTCCGTCTCTAACACATGCTGCCGATGGATCTGTATTGTCTCTAACGAAAGGTAAAGTAGGTGCACTGAATTGTTTCTTTTTTGTCTTTCTTTATTTGTTTATACACTGTACATGCTCCTTTACTTTAGTGTTGAAGAAACAAGTAATAAGTATTGTTTTTGCAATTTTGGGGTGAAAATCCATCTCCAACACACGCTGCCGACAAGTCTGTGCAGCCTCTGTGAATGATTTTCTACCAATTAACCACTTCAGTACCGTGACGTTTATGTCTATTTTATTTACGCTTTCTCCAGCCAATTTTATAGCACTCAGGACTGGATTCTCATACTGAAGGGGTTAACAAAGGCTGTATCAACCCCGTGCACTTCCACAGATCCTCCCTACACTGACTAAAATCGTCTGGTGACAGCAAGAACAAAATGTAAATACACTCGGCACTGAAGGGGTTAAAGGTACAGTAAACCCTTCACAAGTCGAACTTTTAGAAGACGGAATCTTCGGTTAGACGAACTCAGGCCGAGACCACGTATGTAAGTAAGCCGAAATGCGGAGGTAAGGGGACCAATGGTGCCAGGCGGACACGTGGCACCAGTCTGCTGCTTGCCTTTGGAGATGGTAGTTGCTGCGCCATTCTTCCTGTCATCTAGTGCTGACCAGTGCTCTCCTTTTGCCTTCTGCCTTGCCATAGAAGGTTCAAAGCTTAAAAGAAGTGATACTGGCACCTCTAGTCATAAAGGAATGAAGCTGAAAAAAAAAAAAAATGTGTGCGTGTGACTTGTTAAGTGATCATGATTAAAGTTCAGTACTATTATTACTGCAAGTGTTACATTGCAGTCTATTATAGTGATTACATTAAGTTTAGTTCTTAATGCAGTGTGAAATAAACTCTGAGTACTGTTTAGAATTTACGTTAAAGTGTGAACTCAGCCACCTCCACCACCTCAGTCTCCAAAACAAACTGCCGACGAATCTGTACTGCCTCTAACGAAAGGTGAATTAGGTGCACTGAATTCTTTCTTTATTGTCTTTCTTTATTCAATTATACACTGTATGTGCTCCTTTACTTTAGTGTTGAAAAGACAAGTAATAAGTACTGTTTTTGCAATTTGGAGGGTGAAAATTCATCTCCAACACACGCTGCCGACGGGTGTGTACTGCCTCTATGAATGATTATCTTCCAATTAACCACTTCAGTACCGTGACGTCTATTTCTACTTTATTTACGCTTCCTGCAACCGATTTTATGGCACTTAGGACTGGACTCACGTACTGAAGCGGCTAACGAAGGCTGTACCAACCCCATGCACTTCCACAGATCCTCCCTACACTGACTAAAATCGTCTGGTGGCAGCAAGAACAAAATGAAAATACACCAAGCAATGAGGGGGTTAAAGGTATATTAAATGCACTAAATTGTTTTTTGTCATAACTTATTTATTTATAGGCTACATGCTCCTTTAATTTAGTGTTGAAAGGACGAGTAATAAGTACAGTATTGTCTTAGCAATTTTGGGGGGTGAAAATTCGGTAAGACGGAAAATTCGGTAATTCGAACCAGGGTAGAGCCCCATATAGTTCGACTTGTGAAGGGTTTACTGTATATTAAATGCACTAATTTTTTTTTTTTTTGGCTTAACTTATTTATTTATATATGCTCCTTTAATTTAGTGCTGAAAGGACAAATAATAGGTACTGTCTTAGCAATTTTGGGGGAGTGAAAATTTGGTAAGACAGAACATTCGGTAATTCGAACCAGGGTAGCGCCCCATATAGTTCGACTTATGAAGGGTTTACTGTATGTATA
>JAGKTI010000508.1:26178-50547 GCA_018397915.1 Birgus latro
GATTATATATGAGTGTGTTGTCCCAGATGATTGGCTGAAGAGTGTAATTGTAAATGTGTACAAAGGGAAGGGTGATGCCCTGGAAAGGGGAAATTACAGAGGTATAAAGCTCTTAGATCAGATAATGAAAGTAATGGAGAGAGTTCTAGAAGGTATGATTAGAGAAAGAGTGAATATCGATGAGATGCAGTTTGGGTTTATGCCAGGCAGGGGGACCACTGATGCCAAATTCATTGTTCAACAGCTTCAGGAAAAATATATTGGCAAGAAAAGGGAATTGTATTTTGTTTTTGTTGATTTGGAAAAGGCCTTTGACAGAGTCCCTAGAGAGGTGGTGAAGTGGGCAATGAGAAAGCTAGGGTTGGAAGAGTGGCTGGTTAGGGTGGTTATGGCCATGTACGTGGGTGCTCACACTCAGGTAAGGGTGAATGGAGCTTTGAGTGATGAGTTTCCCGTGAATGTTGGTGTGCATCAGGGGTCAGTTTTGAGTCCCTTGTTGTTTATCATGGTGCTTGAAGCCCTCTCACGTGACTTCAGAGATGGACTCCCATGGGAGATGTTGTATGCTGATGATTTGGTGCTGATTGCTGAGAATGAAGGGGAGGCTGAGGAAAGATTTAAGAAGTGGAGAGATAGTATGGGGCACAAGGGCTTAAGGGTAAATGCAGATAAAACAAAAGTGATGATATCTAGGGTTGGTGGCGGTACAATCAGAGGAGAGGGAGAGTGGCCATGTGCAGTTTGCCACAAAGGTGTGGGAAGTAATTCCATCTTGTGCAGTGTCTGTGATAAGTGGGTGCACAAGAGATGTAGTGGTATTAGAGGTAGACTGCGAGATAATGCTGATTTCATGTGTGCGGTGTGTCGGGGAGAGCAGGAGGAGATTGTTAGGCGTGAGAGGGTTGAACTTGCAGGTGAGTCTCTTGAGTGTGTGGAGGAGTTTTGTTACTTGGGAGACATGTTAGGTGCCGGAGGTGGGGCTGGAGTTAGCTCGGTTGCTAGAGTGAGAAGTGGTTGGAAGAAGTTCAGGGAGCTGTTGCCTCTCCTGACATTGAGAGGACTCTCCTTACGTGCTAAGGGGTCTTTGTATGCAGCATGTGTTAGGAGTGTGATGCTGTATGGTAGTGAGACCTGGGCAGTAAAAGAAGAAGATATTCGCAGGTTCAAACGTACAGAAATGACAATGATTAGGTGGATGTGCAGTGCGTCCCTGCGTGCAAGGCCTGGGGGGGCTGGGCTTACGATAGAAGAGTTGAGAGGTAGGATGGGACTGGAGTGTATTGGTGTTGTGATGAGGAGAGGCAGGCTGAGGTGGTTTGGACATGTGGAGAGGATGGGGGAGGATAATTGGGTACAGAGGGTGAGAGGTGTTAATATTGGGGGAGGGGTTGGGAGGGGTAGACCGAGAAAGACATGGGATGAGGTCATTAAATGTGACTTAAGGGTTAAGGGACTGAATAGGGAGGCTGCCAGAGATCGAGCAGCATGGAGAGCCGCCATTAGGTGACCAAGGCCGACACATGCAAGCATGTTGGAGCCTTCAAAAATGAGCGATGAGCGACTCATTGGAGGTAGGTGGTGACGCTCACCATCCACTCACATGTAGTGCTGCTCTCGGGTGACTACCCCTCCCTCTCTTCCTTCTTTCTTTCCTGCCTTCTGCTTCTGTCTCTTTCCTTCTTTCTTTTCTCTTCCATCTATCTATAGGTAACTCTACACTGAGTGACAGGCCAAATGGTTTCTTGTACACCAGGAAACCATTTACTACATGGGATGGTAACCATATAACCAAACCATGGCACCTGGTGGTTTAGTGGGTAATAGGTTTATATCCAAGGGGTGGTTGGGGTTTGTTGCTCACATAATGCCACTCAGGGATGAGGGAGGCTGGTCACTCTCATCTTAAATGTCAGGACCAACTTGCCTAGCTCCAGATTCCTACACTCCTCTTGGGGCAACATAGGATTGGATGATGGATGGGTGGATGGATGGATGGATAAAACTCATATATCTTGCAATTACGGTAATGGAGAGGATCACTGACGGCATAATGAATGAGAAAATAAGAATAAATGAAATGTAGTTTAATTTTACATCAGCAGTACAAGTAACACCATACTCACTGTCCACAACTGCAAGAGAAATAACTCAGAAACAATGGAAAACTATACAAAATGTTCTAGGATTCAGAGAAGGAAGCTCACAGGGTAGCAGTATAATAGGTTATGAGAAAGCTATGTTGATAATGGGACGTCAGGTTCAGGATTAAATTGTATGGAAAGTGAGTGGAGGGTCAAATTCTCAATCAATGCTGGTGTGCATCTGGGCTGAGTGCTGAGTCCATTATGGTTCAGTTTGGCCTTCCAAACTGTTCAGAGTTCTGAAGTTAGCTACCATGGGAAAGGTTATAAGCTGATGATTTGGTTTCTGATGCTGAAAGAATGTAGAAGGTAACAGAGAAGCCTGAGAGGTGGAAGGATGGGATGAAAGGAAATGACTGAAAGTTAATACAGAAAAGTCATAATTAGTAGGTGTAAGGAAGGTAATGTCTTCTTATACTTTATATGGTCTTGTGCTGTGTGCAAAAAGGGAGCTTGGAGGAATTCTATCCTGCATACTCTATGCAATGGATAAGGCCACAAAAGATAAAGTGGTGTTAGAAGCAGACTACAGAATGTGAGAAATTTTTAGAGTAATATATATGGGTATCTGGCTGTGGATGATACAATGGAAAATGTCAACTAAGAAGAAACCCACTCAGAATGCTTGAAGGAATTCTGTCAGACATTCTGAATGCTGGCAGAGGAACAGAGTTTAATTCATTCCACTACTGGAATGAATAGCAGAAGGAACTGTTGCATCTCATAACTAGAAAGGGGCTTTCTTTTCATGCGAAGAGTTTTCTCTATACAGTCAACCCTCCAATCAATGGACTAATAGGGGGGAATAAGTGTCCGTTGCTTGAAAAAGTCCGCTGCTTGAAAATGATGGGAAAAATAGCCTAAAACTCAAAAAATAGCAAAAGAAATACAATGGTATCGAAGATGAGGTGCAGCGACACTATCGCAGACTAGTTTATCTCACAATACCCCATTTTCTACGGACCCATTATATTATGACTTCCTTGTTGTGTACTGCACAGTATAGTACAATACTGTATTACAGTAATTTTTTATGTTCAACTACTGAATCATTTATTTTTGTACCTGTGAAGAGAAACACTGTATGTAGTTAGAAATGAAAAAAGATGTACACTCACGATTACTAATTTCTGCCCAGGGCCTCCCAGAGGAGAGGGGAGGACGAAACGAGCTCCACCTGCCTCTATCCTAGCACCCAACCCTCCCCCATACCCCTACCATCCCCCACCCCTCCTGTCATTCCTAACTGGCAGTTACATCTCAAGCAAATTTCATGCTTAACACTCTTGGTCCCACTGCTAATACAAACAGAACACTGGGATATGTTAAAAGAATATGATATATCGATATATCTATCAACACGCTGCAGCAAGAAATTAATGCATTATGACGGTGACAGTAAAACAAAAACGTTAACAACTGCCACCTTAGGTCTCAAGTGTTGGATGCACTGCTTTGGAGACACACACACACACACACACACACACACACACACACAATACTAACTTATTAAGTTTCTACAGTAGGGTAATAGATGTCATACAGGAGAGAGAGGGATGGGTGGACTGTGTCTATCTGGATCTTAAGAAAGCATTTGACAGGGTGCCCTATAGGAGACTATTGTGGAAGTTGAGGACCTTTGGAAGGGTGCATGGGAAACTATTAAAGTGGATGGGAGATTATTTGATAGGAAGGCAGATGAGAACAATAATAAGAGACAAGGTTTCACAATAGAGAAATGTGACTAGTGGAGTACCCCAGGGCTCTGTCCTGGCCCCAATAATGTTTCTGATATATGTAAATGATTTGCCAGAGGGTTTGAATAGTTACATGAGTATGTCTGCAGATGATGCTAAAATTATGAAACATATTAAATGTATTGATAGTTGTAAGAACTGTAAGAGGACTTGGACAAACTACACAGCTGGAGCCAGACTTGGAAAATGGACTTTAAAGCCAAGAAGTGTCATGTATTAGAAATGGGAATAAGTGAAAGAAGACCACACTGGACATATAAAATGGGCAATGAGATGATTAGTAAAAGAAAGGATGAGAAAGATTTTGGAGTGATCATTCGGGATGACTTGTCACCAGAAAAGCATATAAACAAAATCATTGGGGGAACTTACAGATTACTGACCAACACAAGAGTGGCTTTTAATTATATGGATGAGGAAATGTTGAGGGAGTTGATAGTGAGCATGATAAGACCAAGACTAGAGTATGCAGTGGTGGTATGGTCACATCATTTGAAGAAGCATATTGATAAACTAGAGAGGGTTCAATGGATGGCAATGAAGATGATACCACGTTTAAGGGAACTCACCTACGAGGAGAGATTGGAAAAACTGAAGCTACCAACACTGTGTGAGAGAAGGGAAAGAGATGACTTGATCATGATATTTAGAAATGTAAGAGAATTGGAAAGGGTGGATAAACAGGATCTTTTTGTGTTGGATGATGGAAGAAGAAGAGGTCATGGGTTCAAGTTGAGGAAAAGTAGATGTCTTAATGATCTCAAAAGGTTCAGTTACCCGAACAGAAGCATAAGTATTTGGAATGACTTACACGAAGAGGTGGTGCAGGCGAAAAACATTAATGTATTTAAAACTACATTAGATGAATGTGGATATGGAGACAGGACAACACGAGCTTAGCTCAATTCTTGTATACAACAAATAGGTAAATACAAATAGGTAAACACACACACACACACACACTGACAGAAAGACACACACACAGACATGATTGCAGTGTTTAGGACCATGATGGGAGTAGATAAAACTGATAGAGAAGATCTGTTTGTATGGATAAGAGAGCAACATGAGAACATGGACTGAAACTGAAGAAGCCACGATGCTTGAAGGACATCAAGAAATATAGTTTTCCGTCTTTGTATGCAGCATGTGTTAGGAGTGTGATGCTGTTTGGTAGTGAGACCTAGGCAGTAAAGGAAGAGGATATTCGCAGGTTTAAACGTACAGAAATGACGATAATTAGGTGGATGTGCAGTGCATCCCTGCGTGCAAGGCCTGGGGGGGCTGGGTTTACGATGGAAGAGTTGAGAGGTAGGATGGGACTGGAGTGTATTGGTGTTGTGATGAGGAGATGTAGGCTGAGGTGGTTTGGACATGTGGAGAGGATGGGGGATGATAATTGGGTACAGAGGGTGAGAGGCGTTAATATTGGGGGAGGGGTTGGGAGGGGTAGACCGAGAAAGACATGGGACGAGGTCATTAAGTGTGACTTAAGGGTTAAGGGACTGAATAGGGAGGCTGCCAGGGATCGAGCAGCATGGAGAGCCGCCATTAGGTGACCAAGGCCGACGCATGCAAGCATGTTGGAGCCTTCAAAAACGAAACGAAAATGAAACAATAAGGTAAGTGATAGTGCCGTACACCTGGAATTGGCTAATTATCATGGAAACATCCAACCTGCACTCGTTCGCTAATTTCCCCTGCCTTTTTTTCCCGTGAAATAAGCCGTATGAGCTACTCTCGTAATATAAATGTATATAAGAAAGGAAGGGAGAAGCCTGAGTGATATTTATATTCACCTGGAACTACCTAATTTATTATGTATTGTCTAGATTTCCTACGACTTATTTCTTAGCATATACATTAGCAGCTGACATTTTCAACTCTTGCTACCGAGATACAGTCAGTAGGCTCCCGTCCTTCATGGTGAAATGACACTTCTCCATTTCTGCTACTTTTGCGCCTATTATAAAAGGCCCTGTGGCCTCTACCCCTACTAAACATCGTGTGGGAAGCGGTAAAGGACTGTAGATATATATAAGTGTAATAAAGTACTAGAAATAATAAAGTGTGAGTGTGTATATTAGTAAGAAATGAGAGAATACAAGCGGCGAATTAGCGCGAGTGGGAGGTTCGTACGCGCTCATATTTTACATTGCTTTCACAGTGTTTTTTTTTTTTTAGTATGGATTCCAAACTGCTTGGAAATCATTGAATACCCGGTAGTGTTTCCAGTGATAATATCTGGCAGTAGGATTCAGATTAGGGGATGTCGGGAAGTGTAAAGTGGAGACTTAGTTACCCAACTGCAGAAGTCTCCACAAGTCCTACGGTAGTCGATGAGAGCTAAACAAACATCCCAGGAGAAAGCTGAATGTATGTGACATATGCATATACAGTATAATTATAATATTCTAGGACTAATAACTGATTTTTGGCAAATATTTTTAAAAAGTCAGTAGGAGCGCGAATACCCCCGTGGGAATGATACGGAAAACCTCCGACATCCCCGCAGTGTAGGGGTTAAAGAGCTTTATTTTCGTATATTAGTCATCGGGTTTATCTTAAAAATAATGCGGTGACCATTGAGCGACTTTAACCTTTCATTACTCAAAACTAATTGTTATTTTGCTTTACAAAAGTATGCATAAAAAATCAGCAGCTTGCTCATACTTTTTTTGGATTTGTGATGCAACCCGTACTTTCTGAGTAAAATTCCTGGGGAAAAAGCAATGAAATACATTTCATTGACCCTAAGAAAATACAGTACTGTATACAGTAAACACACATATTTATACCATATGTATACATAGTATAAAAACTAGACAAATAAGCTGGTTTCTCACATCCTCTAGCAGTGTTGGAGTGCTTCCGAAATGTAGAGATGGAGTTGCAGAGAAGAGGCAAGTTATGATCACAGCCTGTGTGTGTGTGTGTGTGTGTGGCAGTGGTGGTATTAGTGGTGGTACCAATGGTCATAGTGGTGGTAGTGGTGGTGATACTGAAGGTGGCCTTTAACCTGAGGGGAGGTTTATCATGACACCTGGAAGTAGGATTAGCTCTCTCTTTCCCTCTCACCTTCACATCCCAGTCACGCTCAAAATCACTCTCCCCAGAATCTTTGTCTGTGTCATCCTCACTCTCTGTTTCACTAAATGAATATTTCAGGTACTCCTCCTCGGATAACCCTTTCCCTTCCAACATGGTTACTTTGAGTAGTGAAAGGGAACGGTCACGAGCGGTTATAGATTTGAATTTTGGATTTCTCTGAAAATATATAAAAAAATGCTTATACACCTTCTTCACAGACACACTGCACTGTATAACATGCTATCGCTATAATACACGTAAGGTATGGACAGGTGGTGTAATGGAAAACAAGGAAAAAACTGCCGGCTGCATGCTTGCACGCCCTGATTGCCTGACTGCCGCGAGGACACTGAGCTAATAACAGACTGCTTGTCCTTGTGACAGGGTTGACAGTGTTGCCATATGTTTGCCTTGGGCACAGACACCCTAACCTATGACTACCCAAAATTTAACGCACTTTCAGCCACAGTTAAAGTTTTGACGACGATTTATAGGGAAAGTGCGTCATAGTGCGCCATCGATTACTCTTCATACTGAAAGCACTTTGACTTGTTTTGCATCATCATGCACGAAGGGGTTTAAGTACTGTATATGGAGGAGGCATAGTGGGCCAAGAAGAAGGTGGGTGATGTGGTTACAGAGTGTGTAAGATATGGAAGTTGATAGGGCCAAAGAACTGGTGTGCGATTTAGTTGGCTGCCTAAATTATTTACAATGAAATGCAAGATGTGGGTTTGGCACTCACATCTTGTATTTGGAAGTTTGGAGGATGAAGTGCTTGAAAGCATACAACAGGGAAGAAAGGTTACTGGTTCTTTGAAAGCAGTGATAGGAAATAGGGAAGTGATCATGGAAGTAAAAAAGTTACTGTATGACAGTATTGTGATACCAATTCTAACATATGGAAGTAAAGCTTGGGCATGTTGGAAGGACACAAGTCAAGAGTGAGAGCAGTGGAAATGAGTTATTTGAGAGGAGCATGTGGAGTTATATGGAGAAACAGACTGACAAATGAGGAATTGAAGGAGCATTGTGGTGTGGATGTGGATGTGATAGAAAGCATTAGGAGAAATACAGTGAGGTGGTTTGGCCATGTGGAGAGGATGGAGAGCGAGAGACTAACCAGAAGAGTGTATGTGAGGGAGGTGGAGGGGGAGTGAGGGAGGGGGAGGCCAAGGATGAGGTGGAGGGATGGACTGGAGATGTATATGAGGGAGGGGGATGTGAGCTAGAGGGAGGGCAGTGAAATGGTTGGGGACAGGGCAACATGCAGGTGATTTGTCTGTGGCCACCCTTTCCGGGATTAAGGCGTCTGGCAATAGATAGATAGATAGGTTTGGCACCCCATTTTTAACTTGATAACTGTCATATCGACACTGGTAGGTAATGTGAAGCAAATTTGTAAAGAAAAAATAGCAGAAATATTTGTGGAGATGGTTAGGACTGTAAGATTGAGTCAGGAGAACAGGGGCTTGAATAATGAGTGAATGAATGTCTGTCCTGTTTCACTAGGCATGCTGTTGGTGGTTATCCTGCATTGTGCTTCCTGTGTTATTGCTTTTTGGACTCTTCCTATGCTCATCCCAGAGGCCAAGTCTTACCCCCACACAGCATAGTATTTCTCACATATTTTACTGTACAGTTGACTCTCGATTCTACAGACCCTGAATCAACAGATTTTGGAAGCGACGGACGATATCTGCTGGCAGAGACTCAGTCCAGACACCAGTCCCCCCCCCCCCCCCCCCCCCCCCCCCCCCCCCCCCGGCACACTCACGATCAGTAATTTCTGCTCAGGGGTGCCCCCTTTGTACCCCTGTATACTCAGGAAAGACAGGAGGGGGTGACGAAACGAGCTCCACCCGCCTCTACCCCAGCTCCCAACCCTCCCCCATACCCCTACCCCACACAGCCCTCCGCTCGTCATTCTTAACTGGCAGTTGCATCTCAAGCTAACCTCATACTTTACACTCATAGTCACATTACTAATACACAAACAAAACAATGGGACATGTAAAAAGCATATAACCTAACTATGAATGCTGCAGCAAGAAATTAATGCATTATAACGTTGACAATAAAAAATGTTGACAACTGCCATACCAGGTCTCATGCCTTGGGTGCTTGCGCACGTACGAGTCTGTGTCTGTGTGTTTGGGTGTCTATGTCTGTATGTGTGTGTGTGTGTGTGTGTTTATAAATGTGCATGTTTTTGTTTGTGTTTGTTTGTCAGTGTGTGCATGTTTTTGTTCATGTTTGTTTGTTTATTTGTGTGTGTGTGTGTGTGTGTGTGTCTTTCTGTCAGTGTGTACATATTTTTATTTTTTTGTTTATGTTTGTGTGTGTGTGTGTATGTACTGTATGTATATGTATGTATGTGTGTGTGTGTGTGTGTATTTACCTATTTGTATTTACCTATTTGTAGTATACAGGAATTGAGCTAAGCTCGTGTTGTCCCGTCTCCATATCTACATTCATCTAATCTAGTTTTAAATACATGAATGTTTTTCGCCTGCACCACCTCTTCGTCTAAGTCGTTCCAAATACTTATGCTTCTGTTCGGGAAACTGAACCTTTTGAGATCATTAAGACATCTACTTTTCCTCAACTTGAAGCCATGACCTCTTCTTCTTCCATCATCCAACACAAAAAGATCCGGTTTATCCACCCTTTCCAATTCTCTTACATTTCTAAATATCGTGATCAAGTCACCTCTTTCCCTTCTCTCGCGCAATGTTGGTAACTTCAGTTTTTCCAATCTCTCCTTGTAGGTGAGTTCCCTTAAACACGGTATCATCTTCGTTGCCATCCGTTGAACCCTTTCTAGTTTATCAATATGCTTCTTCAAATGAGGTGACCATACAACCGCCGCATACTCTAGTCTTGGTCTTATCATGGTCACTATCAACTCCTTCAACATTTCCTCATCCACATAATTAAAAGCCACTCTCATGTTGGTCAGTAATCTATAAGTTCCCCCAGTAATTTTGTTTATATGCTTTTCTGGTGACAAGTCATCCCGATTAATCACTCCCAAGTCTTTCTCATCCTTTCTTTTACTAATCATCTCATTGCCCATTTTATAGGTCCAGTGTGGTCTTCTTTCACTTATACCCATTTCTAATACATGACACTTCTTGGCATTAAAGTCCATTTTCCAAGTCTGGCTCCAGCTGTGTAGTTTGTCCAAGTCCTCTTGCAGTTCTTTACAACTATCAATACATTTAATATGTTTCATAATTTTAGCATCATCTGCAAACATACTCATGTAACTATTCAAACCCTCTGGCAAATCATTTACATATATCAGAAACATTACTGGGGCCAGGACAGAGCCCTGGGGTACTCCACTAGTCACATTTCTCCATTGTGAAACCTTGTCTCTTATTGCTGTTCTCATCTGCCTTCCTATCAAAAAAACTCCCATCCACTTTAATAGTTTCCCATGCACCCCTCCAAATGTCCTCAACTTCCACAATAGTCTCTTATAGGGTACCCTGTCAAATGCTTTCTTAAGATCCAGATAGACACAGTCCGCCCATCCCTCTCTCTCCTGTACGACATCTGTTACCCTACTGTAGAAACTTAGTAGGTTAGTAATACATGATCTTCCTTCCCTAAAACCAGACTGTCTTGGTGTTATCACTTCACTTTCTTCTAAATACTTTATCCATCTTTTTCTAATAACTTTCTCACAGATTTTACAAACAATACTAGTAAGTGACACAGGTCTATAATTAAGTGGATCCTCCCTATCTCCTCCCTTAAAGATTGGCACAATACTTGCTATTTTCCAATCTTTAGGTAACTGTCCATTTTCAAGCGAGGTTTTGATAATGACATAAACTGGCCACACTAACTGGTCGGCACATTCCTTCAGGATCCATCCAGCCACACCGTCTGGTCCCATTGCTTTTCTCACATCCAAATCCTTCATCAGCTGTAGCACCTCATCCATGTCAACTGTAATTTCGGTCATTCTCGTCAGCCTGGGTTCCATTTCAGGCTCCCTAAATTCGTCTTCCAATACATAAACTGACTCCAGCTTATTGTTCATTATTTCACACAAGTCTTCCTCTCTTTCGTATGTTTCATCTCCATCTCTCAGTCGTATTATACTGTCCTTAACTTTCATTTTGCCATTTACAAACCTATAAAATAGTTTCGGCTCTTTTTTACAGTTAGATACAATATCTTTTTCGTATTTCCTTTCCTCTTCTCTCCGTACCCTTACATATTCATTTCTAACCTGCTTGTACTCCTCCCAAGCCCTTTCACTATACCTTCTTCTCACTTTATTCCATGCTTTTTTTCTTGCCTCTTGTGCCATCCTACATCTGTTGTTAAACCATTCTTTCTTCCTTTCCATAGCTGCAGAAAATTTTGGGACATACTTAGTAATTCCTGTTTTATATACTTCTATCAGAAACTCATATTTCTCATCAACATTTGTGATCATATTCATTTTACTCCATTCCACATTTTGGAAAAAGTTCCTCAGGGAAGCAAAGTCTGCCTTCCCATAACTGTATCTATTTTCTCTGTGTTTCTCATCTCTTTCTCCTTCCCTCACTCCTAACACGTCCATCTCAATTACCAGATGATCACTTTTACCAAAGGGGCAATGGTAGGTTATGTTTCTCACATCATTTGGGTCCTTTGTGAATAGTAAGTCAACCCTGGATGGTTCATCAACACCCCTAATTCTTGTGTTTTCTTTGATCAACTGGGTTAACATGTTTTCCATCATCAATTCCATTAGGGGAGAAGAACGAGGAAAGAATGAAGGAAAGAAAGACAGAAGAAGATGGAAGGAAAGAATGATGGAGAGGAAAGGGCAGACACCCGAGAGCAGCACTACATTGAGTGAGTAGATGGTGAGTGCCCCCACCTACCACTACGGTGCAATATTTTAAGACTTTTTGTCCAGTCTTTACCAATGCAAAGCACAAAAAAAAAAGGGGGGAGGGGGAGGAAGAGAGAGAGAGACAGAGAGAATGAAAGGCTTGACTATAACTGCAACCCAAGTCCCAGTGTGTTGTGTTGCTGATCTGGAGGGGCAAATGCTTACCTGGTTACTTAAAAGTATTATCATCATCATCATCCAGACCTCCTTTCCCACCCTAGTGCAAGGTGAGGAGTAGCAATGTCCAGACAGCCCAATTTTGCCCAATCCAATAGGCCACACATCCATTCACTTACCATTCAAGCCCCTGGATTCCTGGCTCTATCTGATACGCCAAAAACATTCACCATGTACAGTAGTTTCACATAAACGTTTCCAACAAAGTCAATCTGGACGATGTCACATTAAAAAGGGGTGCCAAATCCCTCACCATGCACTTCTGCTCACAATATTCATCCAGCCAGCTTGATCTCTTGTCAGTCCCCTAGCTTCAACTTCCAAACCTCTCTTCCTCACACACTCATCCACCATATCCCTCCACCTTCTTCTTGGCCTACCTCGCCACCTCTCTCCTTCAAATTCGTTCAGATATACCTTTTTCACCACTCTACTATTATCCACTCGCTCCACATGACCATACCATCTCAGTACACTCTTCAATTCTGATGTCCACTGACTTCCTCACTCCACATCTTTCATGAATCACATTACTTCATATCCCACCCACTCTCTGTACAATACTCCACATATGTTCCTCAGCAGTCCCATCTCCACTGATCTCACTCTTGACTTCTCGTTTTCATGCCACACCATAGTCTCACATCCATATGTTAAAGTTGGCACTAACACTCCTTCATGTATGCCTCATGCAGCTGCAACACTCAGGCCTCTGTTTCTTATCAAGGCCTTCATTGCACCAGCTACTTTCCTTCCTTGTGTCACTCTGCCTTCCATTCTTTTGCACATTTTCCTCTCTTCTATCATTGTACCCAGGTATTTGAACTCTCACCAATTCCAGTCTCTCTCCACTCACTGTAAGATAACATTTACTACATTTACTCACTTTACTCTTTGCTGCATCTACTCTCAAGGCACGACACTCACAGACATCAGCAAAACTCTGCGCTAGTCCATCAAGTTCCTGTTTGGTATTTGCAAGTAGTACTGTACCATCAGCATACAACAAATTTGAGATATTCCATCCACCAGCATTCATTACTAATGCCATCCCTCTCCCTACTACTCATGTTTTTACTTCTCTCATCACCCCATCCATATATACTGTATATTGAACAACCATGGGGACATCACACAACCTTGTCGCACGCCCACACTGATCGTGAACCATTCACTTAGATGCCCATTTACCCTTACACATGCTTCACTGCCATCACTTGATGGCACCTAGCAGCTTACAAATCTACACCGTACAGCACAAAACCTTCCACAATCCTCTCCCCACTACTCATGTTTTTACTTCTCTCATCACCCCATCCATATATATATTGAACAACCATGGGGACATCACACAACCTTGTCACACCCCCACACTGATTGTGAACCATTCACTTACATGCCCATTTACCCTTACACATGCTTCACTGCCATCACTTGATGGCACCTAGCAGCTTACCATCTACACCATACATGAACAAAACCTTCCACAATCATTTTCTCTCTACTTTGTCGTATGCTTTTTCCAGATCCACGAATGCCATAAACACCTTATAGTCCTTCTCACAAGCCTTCTCCACTATCTGCCTCACTGCAAATATTTGATCCACACATCCTCTGCCACTCCTAAAGCCATCCTGTTCATCACACACCAGGACTTCTGGTATCTCTCCTACTTTCTCTGTAATAATTCTTTCAAATACCTTCCCTACCACACTCAATAAACTTATGCCACAATAATTCTTGCACACACTTCGCTCACCTTTATTTTTGCAGACAGCCTTTTTCCACTCTGCTGGCACAGTTTCACTCATCCATGCCTTCTTACATATCTCCAGCAAGCACTTCATTCCACTCTCTGTACTACAATTAATCATCTCTGGATACACCTCATCAACCCCAGTTGCTTTCCCATTTTACAGCCATTTCACAGCATTCTTCACCTGTATGTCACGTTTCCTATCACTGCATTCTTTCTCTGCACACCCTCAAAACCAATCATGTTTGCAGCCGCTCTGATCTCTCTATTCCCATTCATCAGGCTTTCAAAATTTTCTTTCCACCTGGTCCTTACTTCAACCCCACAGGTTAAGAATCTACCACTTTCATCCTTCACACTTTTGCATTTCTTTCCACTGTCACTTCTACATTTTCACACCTCTTTCCAGAATAACTTCCTATTTTCAGAGTAGTTTGCATCCATTTTTCTTCCTAGATCATCATTTACCTTTTTCTTTCTCCTCTTCACTCTTTACATGCTTCTTGCTCTCAATATATTTAGTTCTTATTTCAAACTGAACCCTTGTCCTGTAACCACTCTAGCCACTTCTTCCTCTTTTCCTCCATTGCTCCCTTAACCTCTTCATCCCACCATGCTGTACCTTTCTTCTTTTTTATTACTCTTGCCACACCACACACTGCTTTAGCATTCCTAACTAAGCAATCCCAGCATGCATTCCACAGACCGTCTACATCCATTTCATTCCAATTCATTGATTCTAACTCCTCCCCTACTTTGACCCTGCATTCATCTGCCATTTCTTTGATCCTCAGCTTCCCAGCTTTCAGTCTTTCTCCCTGACTCTTATATTTCTCCTGGTCCACCTCACTCTTCTCAGCTTGATCTTGCATACCACAATCAAATGAGCTGACAAAACTCCACATCGCCCTCTCACAGCCCTTGTATCAGCAACCATTCCTGGCATCGACCTCTCTACGGGCACATAATCAATCAGGCTCCTATCAACACCATCCCTATTCCCTCTGTACCATGTATATTTATGTGCAGCTTTGTGTTTGAAATACGAGTTACAAATGCACAACCTCCTTTCCTGACACATATCCTTCAGTCACTTCCCATTACCAGTTTCTCCTGGCACTCCATTAAAACCAATTATGTCATCCTCAGGACCAGTGCCTACTCTTCCATTTATATCGCCCATTACGATCACTTTACAGCTCCTGGGCATTTCTCCCACTGCTTTATCCAGCTCATCCTAAAACCTGTCTTCACAGCCATTTTCACCTTCTCAAACTTGAACTTGACATACATACATCCTGAGCTGAAACATTTGTACTCTTTCGTTCCACTCTCTCACACCTCATTCAACAACAGAGGAACTCCTTCCTTGCATCTTCCCTCCCCATTCATGCCCAATTTTACACAATTCACACCCTCCCACTCCTCCACTTCACACTTTTTCATCTTCGTTTCACACAATGGCATCACAGCATATCTCGCACTCCTGAACACATTCACCACTACCACCTTCTTGCTCTCCTCATTCACACCTCTCACATTCCACATGGCCATACAAATCTGCCCATTTGGTTGGGGCCCTGGGCAGGTATTGCGCCCTTCGAGGCTCTCCGAAACATCTGCCATGATTAAGTGATTTTAAATAGGTGAATCTGGGGGACACAACCCGGCCCAAAAACCCTGTTATATGGTTACCATCTGGCTTGTCACTCAGTGTACAGACTATAAGGTATCCCTACACTGAATGAGTGGATGATGGATGCCCTTATCTACCAGTTAAAACTATCAGCTACAGTACTAGATAATGCTGGTTAAAAATCCTGACATAGGGAAAAGTAAGTACAGTACGTCAATGTTTATAAGAAAAAAAGTCAGATTTTGTTGGGAAGGGGAAGAACTAAAAAGATTGCACTGTGCCTCCTACTCACATGGTTGTTGTGAGCCACCACAATATGTTTTGGAGGGTTGGCACTCTGTCCATAGAACTGAATGGAGTCCCTGGTAACACCAGGAATGCGGCATGTACCAAGAATTTTGAAGTACTGTGACATGTCCAACACATCCTTACCCATACGCTCTACTGGCACTGTTTTCCTGGAGAGAAAAATACATGTTACTAAGAGTAAGAATCTGGATAATTTTTCATTATATACTGATAGTACTGTAACCTTTTTGCAGTATGTATTACTGTATAAAGCATCATAATCAACTTAATCCCATTTTCCATGTTCCCATAGAGTAAGAAAATCTGGATCAAGACACCATTATTTCTTACAACACTCAAGAGATTAGAACAAAGCAACCAGTTCCCCTCCTCTGCCACAAAATGTAAGAGATTGCTTGCAAAACAAATTTTATGCAACAAAATCACTCTATACATGATAATAATCACAAGAGAAAAACAAGTTTTTAACTTCACATTCCTGCCCTTTCAAGTCAACTTTTCATAAACAGGAAGCTGTTGCCTCTCCTTAAATTAAGAGGACCCTCCCTCCATGCTAAGGGATCTTTGTATGCGGCATGTGTTAGAAGTGTTATAATGTACGGCAGCGGGACCTGGGTGGTAAAGGAAGAGGATGTTTGCAGTCTCAAATGTACAGAAATGACAATAATTAGGTGGATGTGCAGTGCATCCTTGAATGCGAGGCCTGGGGGGAACCACATTTACGATGGAAAAGTTAAGAAGAAGGGTGGGACTGGAGTATAGCTATTGCTGGTTGTGATGAGGTGAGGTAGACTGAGATGGTTTGGGTATGTAGTGAGGATGGGGATGACATTTGGGTGCAGAAAGTGAAAAGTGTTAACGTTGGGGGTAGGGTAGCGAGGCAGACCAAAAAAGACCTGGGACGAGGTCATCAAGTGTGACCTCGGGGATCAAGGACTGCATAGGTAAGCCAGCCAGAACTCAAGCAGCATAGACAGTCACCATTAACCCGCCGGGTCCCATCGACGTACGATGTACGTCGCTACTTTTTTCCGTGGACAGACCCAACGACGTACATCACGCAATTGCAAGGCCCATTGTGTGCACACTTTTCAACACTCGCGGGTGATTTTTGGTAGGCAGATGTGGGAGACCTTCCTCTACCTGCTGTCAAGCGGGGATACTGCCTGGCCCCTCCTAACCCCCCCTTCCCCCCCACACTGGGCAATTCATCTGTTAGCAGTAACATAGCCAGTAAAGGTATGTTAACCCACGGACACTCTAATGACGAAATTCACGGTGAAAGTGATTCCTGAGGTGGAAGACAAAGAAACAAAGAAACTAGAGGTAGAAACAAACAGAAGTGATGAGGTGGTAATGTCATAAAGGAAGGTGCCATATACTGGGGTTTTGGGTAAGTGAACAATGCTTATAAGTTATTGTGTGAAAACCATTATAGACTTTTACTACACATAAATTCATACCAAATAAATGAAATAGATACGTAATTTACAGTGGTTTGAATTAGTCAACCCTTCCATAGTTCGTTTTCTTAGCCAGGTACCCTGAAAAAGAAGGAAAACGTAAGGTTGAGTGATACCTGTATCAACATTTTTTTACCTCAGGATCGCGATTTCACTATGAATTTTCGATGTTTCTTACGAAAAGCGAAGGTTTCAGCCAAAAAACAAAAAGTCGAAAATCGGTCGGGATCTGGGGGTAGGCTGGGTAAAAAAACCAGTCGGGACTCGGCGGGTTAAGTAACCAAGGCTGACGCATGCATGCATGTTTGTGCTTTTATAAATGAAAAAATGAAAATGTAGTAGTAGTAATAACAGAGTAACCTCAGTGCATCTGGCAAAGCAGACCCATCAACTTCAATACTATCATCTCTTCCCCCCTGCCCACCTCAGACCAGCTTCCAGAAGCATATTCATACTCAAATCACTCGCTGTTCCATTCAGTCACTCAAAGACAACACACAGCTGCATGCACAGCCTCCAGATATCCATCCTTCTGAATGCTATCTCCCCCATGAGGACAGGGTCCACCTGGGCAGGATGAGATGTGGGCATCATCCAGCCCTCTTAAGTTATCAGAAGAGGCTGGATGACTCCATCGCTGACACCTGTTTAGGATGTAACACAGCACCCCATACTATTAAGCACATCATGGAAGACTGCATTGCACACAATTACCTACGCAAACAACACAACATACACTCCTTGAGAGCTCTGTGGGAAAGCCAGGTCTTGGCCATGGCCTTCCTTAGGGACTCGGGGCTGTTCGGCCAGACTGCCTAGGGAACAACTACTACTACTACTGCAGGCAAGTAACTGCCCCTGCAGGACCATCCTGTGCTGTGAACTGATGTTCCCTTGTGGTGGACAGCACCTTGAAAGAGCAAGGTGCAGGGAAAGGTGTAAAGGTTTGGTTCCTGGATGGATGTTGCATTCGCATCTCTCCACCCAGTTAACAGGAGCACTATAGTAGGATCCACATCACAGTTACTTGGTTGTATGGTTACCATCCACCACTGTACATGGTTTCCTGGGTTACAAGAAACCATTAGGCTTGTCAGTCAGTGCAGAGTAACCTAAAGGAAGCACTACAACAATTCAGTGGAAGAAGGGCTCCCCCATCTACCACAGGAAATACAAGGATATCAAACTTTCTCCCCAATCCCAAGCAACTAAATTGAAGAAAGTTTCTCCCATCAAAATAATATCGAGCATTCAGACAAGGTGTGGGTCTTCAGCCAGCCAATCAAATACCTAATAAGATCTTTAATGGAGGTATTGGTAGTAGTAGTTGTACCCTATGCAGTCTGGCTGAACAGCCCCTAGTCCCTAATGAAGGCCACAGCCGAGGCCGGGCTTTCCTACAAAGCTCTCAAGGAGTATATGTCGTGTTGTTGGCACAGGCGATTGTGTGCAACACAGCCTTCCATAATGTGCTTAATAGTATGGGGTGCTGTGCTGCATCCTGGAGAGGCATCAGCAACAGAGTCATCCAGCATCTTCTGATAATTCAACAAGGCTGGATGATGCCCACATCTCAGCTTGGCCAGGTGGACCTTGTCCTCACAAAGGAGGTAGGATTCAGAAGGGTGGATATCAGGAGGCTGTGCATACAGCTGTGTGTTGTCTCTGAGTGACTGAATGGAGCAGAGAGTGATCCGAGCATGGATATGCTTCTGGAACCTGGTTTGAAGCAGGCAAGGGGGAAGGGATGACAGTATTTGTGTATGATATTATGTGCTGGGTGTTGTTCTGATGTTCCTTGGTGTGTGTGTGGATGATGTGCTGTCATATTGTGTAATGGATGTGTGGGTTTGTGGAGGCTGCTGCAAGAATTTGTGTGCCTCTCATGTCTAGATGATCCTTGACTTTTTGGACTTTGGTTTCTTAGTATTGGTGGTCTGTAGGTGTAGTAGCTGTGCAGCCTGTGATTATTTTTAGGGCCTTGTTCTGTATGGTCTGTAGGGTGTTGTAGTGTGCTTCATTAAGATCAGAAGCCCAAGCAAGGCTTGCATAGTTCATCTCCCTATCTATCTACTGCCAGACACCTTGATCCCGTAAGGGGTGGCCACAAACAAATCGCCTCCATGTCGCTCTGTCCCCCAACATATCACTGCCAAGCTCTCAGCTCACACCCCCCTCTATCATATACCTCTCCACTCCATCCCTCCATCTCATCCTTGATCTCCCCCTCCCCCCCCTCCACCTCACTCACATACACTCTCCTCATTAGTCTCTCACTCTCCATCCTCTCCAAATGGCCAAACCACCTTAATGTGTTCTTCCTATCAATATATATGTTCATCACTGAATATATATATTGCTTGTATACTGTGGTGGTGGTTTCTTTGCTGTGTCCAAATGTTGTATGGGCAAGTATCTAAGGGTGCTGAGTCTTGGTGTTAATTCATTTTTAATGTTCATGATGTGTTGCTTAACCCCTAACTGCCAGGTGTTGGTTGGTACTGTCAAAAAATCAGTGGGGGTGTGGCATCGGGTGTCAGTAGGAATCGCACTTGTTTTCCCGTCACAGTTTGAAGTGGCTGCCACTTTATCTTGTCACCAAATGCTTGGGAGAGACTCCCACCAGCCTGTCCAACCATGCCTCAGTCGTCTCTGCAACTCTGCCAGGAGTAGGATGATGTTCTCTTGACCTTTCTTGTCAGATTCTGTACCTGCTTCATGGAGACTTTTGCCTCATCCACCCCAGCCAAGCTCTTTCCAAGGATACTAGGAAAGGACTCAGTGATTGTGCCATAGGGCATGCCTTGGACACCACTGCGTCTACTTTATCTAGCAATGGAGAATTTATGATGCTGACAGCAAAGCCACAGTTGGGGGCGCAGGCAGACGCACGAACACATCCTGTTTTCGCGACAAAAATTAGTCCTCTTCCTCTCACCATTACTCATCAACATAATGACCTATAGTTGGTAAGTAATATGGTCTTTAATTAATTTCCCTAACTGCTATAGTTTCTGAGATATTAAGGTTAGAAGCAAAGCTATGGTACTTTTTATTATTTTATTTTATCTTTTATTTTTTTTGTACTGAGGTGAGGCACGAGCAGATTTTAGCTCAGTGTCCATGGTTAAATGACACTAATGTATTGTATGTTACACCAGGGATTGTGTGTGTGTGTGTGTGTGTGTGTGTGTGTGTGTGTGTGTGTAAATATTTACCTAATTGTGATGTACAGGAAATGAGCTACGCTCATGGGGTCCCGTCTCTGTTTCTCAATAAGTCAAATTTAGCTTTAAACTCATTTAAGTTTTTAGACTGGATGATCTCTTTGTCCAGTCTATTCCACAGGTCTATGCATCTATACGGAAAACTATATTTCTTGATGTCCTTCAAGCAGCGCGGCTTCTTCAGTTTCAGTCCATGTCCTCTTGTTGCTCTCTTATCCCATAAAAACAGATCTTCTCTATCAATTTTATCTACTCCCATCATGGTCCTGAACACTGCAATCATGTCACCCCTCTCTCTCCTTTCCTCTAAGGATGGCAAATCCAGCCTTTCTAGCCTCTCACTATATGACAGATCTGCCAAACTGGGGACCATCTTGGTTGCTGTTCTTTGTATTCTCTCAATCTTGTTTATATCTTTCTTTTTGTGTGGGGACCACACTACTGCCGCATATTCTAACCTGGGGCGGATCATGGCCACTATCAGTTTTTTCATCATCTCTTCATTCATGTAATGAAATGCCACTCTTATGTTGGTCAAGAGTTTATATATATGTCTCTCTAACTATCTTGTTGATGTGTTTTCAGGTGACAAACTATCCTGGACCAGCACTCCTAAATCTTTCTCTTCTCTCGCTTTTGTGATTGGTTCATTACCCATCATATAATTCAGTGATGGTCTCTTGGTGCTTTTACCCATTTCCAATATTTTACATTTATTTTGCGTTGAATTTCACTTCCCACATCCGGCTCCAGTCATGTATCCTATCCAGATCCTCCTGCAGCATTTTACAGTCCCCTTCAACCTCTACCTTCCTCAAGATCTTGGCATCATCAGCAAACAGGCTTGCATAACTGTTCACTCCATCTACCATATCATTTATGTAAATCAGGAACATTACTGGTGCCAACACTGGGCCCTGTGGGACACCACTTGTTACTTCTCTCCATCCAGACATCCTATCCTTTATTACTGTCCTCATTTGTCTGTCTCTCAAAAAGTCTTTCATCCATTCCAGGAGGTTACCCTTCAGTCCTCCTATATGCTTTAATTTCCACATTAGTCTCTTATGGGGTACCTTGTCAAAGGCCTTCTCCAAATCTAAATATACACAATCCACCCAACCGTCTCTCTCCTGCAGCACATCAATCGCTCTTGAGTAAAAGCTCAACAAGTTGGAAACACATGACCTTCCACTTCTAAATCCAAACTGACTTTCAGTCAAAATATTCATCTCTTCCAGATATTTTATCCACCTACCTTTCAGAACCTTCTCGCACAATTTTGCAACCATGCTGGTTAGGGACACTGGTCTATATATAGTTCAGGGGTTCTTCCTTGTTTCCTCCCTTGTAAATTGGTACCACATTTGCTCTCTTCCATTCCCGAGGCACTTTCCCTTCTTCCAGCGAACAAACAATTAAACTGTGAATCTTATCTGCCAGTTGGTCTCTGCATTCCTTCAGTACCCAATTTGAAATTCCATCTGGTCCTGGGGCTTTCCTTACATCTTGAGTTTCCAGTAATTTGTACACTTCCAGCACTTCCACTTTTATATCTTTTATCACCACATTCCTAGTCACTCCCTCCCCCTCCACAAACTCCCCTTCATTAGTAAAAACTGATTGGAAACGTTTGTTCATTATTTCAGCTTGCACTGCCGCATCATTATAGACCTCTCCTTCTACTTTCAGTGTGGTGTTTCCTTCCTTTTGTTTCAATTTGCCATTAACAAATCTATAAAACAATTTGGGTTCATCCTTACATTTGTCGATTATAACTTTTTCAAAGTTCCTTTCTTCCTCTCTACGAATTCTTGCATATTCATTTCTAATTCTTTTATATTCTTCCTTTGTTCTGTTATTACCTCTCTTTCTCCATTTGTTCCATGCCATGTCCCTCTCTTTTTTTGCTATAATACACCTTCTATTAAACCACTCCTTTTTCCTGTATTCTTTCCCACTTACTCTTGGAACATATTTATCCACTCCTGAATTATAGAGGTCTAGAAAGATATCCCACTTCCTCTGAATCTCTCTTGTTTCTCTGAATTTCCTCCAATCTGCATTTTCAAAAAATTTACTCAATTCCGTAAAGTTTGCTTTCCCAAAGTTGTATCTTCCCTGCCTATGGAGCTCATCTCTTGGCACCACGTTCCCTATTATCATCTGGAACTCAATGACCACGTGATCACTTTTTCCTATAGGACACAGATATTTCAAGGATTCAATTACGTCAGGTTCTTTGGTTAGCAGTAAATCTAATCTTGCTGGGGTGTCATCACCTCGGAATCTTGTCTCTTCTTTGACCCACTGTGTCATTACATTATTCATCACAATGTTTAACAATATAGTGCCCCACGAATCTTCGCCGCCTCCTGAGTCCCATTCCTCCCAGCTCACCTCTTTACAATTAAAATCACCCATTAGAATTATATTGCTGCTTTTCTCAATCACTTTCTGTAGGTAACTAACCATGTCTGTCAACATCTCCTGGTATTCATCATCAGTCCATGCTCTTGTCTTAGGTGGAACATATACTACTGCTATATCTCTCTTACAGTTCTCTCCAGTTTCTAATTTCATGTTTATCACTTCAGCCCTACCCTCTCCCATTTCCACAGAATCTATATTTAAGTTATTCTTCACTGCTATCATCACTCCTCCTCCCATTTTATCTTTTCTGTCTCTTCTCCACAATTTGTATTTGCCATCCCCCATATGGATATCAATATTCTCCCTTAACTTGGTCTCTACAAAGCACATAACATCAGGTTCTTGTACCCTCAAGAAATCATTGATTTCTAACATTGCCGATATTAATCCATCAACATTAGTGTACGCCACTTTCAAACTTTTTTTGTTATTACTTATACCGTCTTTTCTCCTCCTCTCCGTCGGTACCACTTCCTCAATTTCTGGTCCATACTCTCCAATAAAACACTGTCTTCTCCTTCTCCGTTCTTTGTTTGTTTTTTGCCTTAGCTTCCTTTACTAACTCCTTTATTTTAGCTCTTTCTTCCTCATTTGCATCTCTCCTTAACCAGACATTTTCGAACCCCTCTTTGTCTGCTAATTTCCATGTCCTATTCATGATTTCATTTACTATTGCCTGGGACTTAAACTTCACCTTCAATGGCCTTGCCCCTCCTTCCTCATACTTACCTAACCTAAACACTTCTTCAATCTCTTCTAGGGCTTCATTGTTACCCTCCATGACTACTGATAATATTTCTTTAACTTTACTCAATTCTTCTCTTTCTCTTTCAGATCTTATCGTGATACGCTTTTCTTTTACCCCTAAAATAATTACACATTTTTTCTTATCTGCTACATCCCTGACTAAAGCTTCTCTACTTTTCAATACCCTAACCACTTCCTTCTCCACCTTTTCCTTGCTTTGTTGTTCAATAATCTCTTTCAAATTTACATTCCCTTCCTCCTGAATTTTCTTCCACCCCTTTTGTTGCTCCTTGATTTCCTTAATATGTTCATCTTGCATCCTTGATTTTGAATCATACTCATCTAATTTACTTTTCATTCTGTCTCTTTCTTCTTCCAACCTCCTGTTTTCCCTCTTGAGGTGTTCTATTTCATTTGTGGCAGATTCGTTACTCACTTTTAATTCCGTGACTTCTCTTTCTTGTTCTGCACTGCGTGTGTAAACTTTTTCCAGCTCGTTCTGTAAACCTTTGATCTCTCTCTCCTGTTGTAAGGTCCTCTCCTGCAGCTCCCTAATTACTACCCATACCTTCTTCAATTCCTGGACATTCTTCTCCGCCGTTTTTTCTACTCCTGCTACTCTTGTTTGATACAATTTTGTACTTCCATTTCTCGCATCTTCGTCGGAGAAACCCACAAATTCACTTTCGCCAGACGTAAACAAACCGCCGTCGCTTTCCGCCATGAT
>JAGKTI010000508.1:54991-83565 GCA_018397915.1 Birgus latro
GAAATGTTGAAGGCCTCAGGAGATATTGGGGTGAGGTTAGTCACTGACCTGATAAATATGATTATATATGAGTGTGTGGTCCCAGATGATTGGCTGAAGAGTGTAATTGTAAATGTGTACAAAGGGAAGGGTGATGCCCTGGAAAGGGGAAATTACAGAGGTATAAAGCTCTTAGATCAGATAATGAAAGTAATGGAGAGAGTTCTAGAAGGTATGATTAGAGAAAGAGTGAATATCAATGAGATGCAGTTTGGGTTTATGCCAGGCAGGGGGACCAGTGATGCCATATTCATTGTTCGACAGCTTCAGGAAAAATATATTGGCAAGAAAAGGGAATTGTATTTTGTTTTTGTTGATTTGGAAAAGGCCTTTGACAGAGTCCCTAGAGAGGTGGTGAAGTGGGCAATGAGAAAGCTGGGGTTGGAAGAGTGGCTGGTTAGGGTGGTTATGGCCATGTACGTGGGTGCTCGCACCCAGGTAAGAGTGAATGGAGTTTTGAGTGATGAGTTTTCCGTGAATGTTGGTGTGCATCAGGGGTCAGTTTTGAGTCCCTTGTTGTTTATCATGGTGCTTGAAGCCCTCTCACGTGACTTCAGAGAGGGACTCCCATGGGAGATGTTGTATGCTGATGATTTGGTGTTGATTGCTGAGAATGAAGGGGAGGCTGAGGAAAGATTTAAGAAGTGGAGAGATGGTATGGGGCACAAGGGCTTAAGGGTAAATGCAGATAAAACAAAAGTGATGATATCTAGGGTTGGTGGCGGTACAATCAGAGGAGAGGGAGAGTGGCCATGTGCAGTTTGCCACATGGGTGTGGGAAGTAATTCCATCTTGTGCAGTGTTTGTGATAAGTGGGTGCACAAGAGATGTAGTGGTATTAGAGGTAGACTGCGAGATAATGCTGATTTCATGTGTGCGGTGTGTCGGGGAGAGCAGGCAGAGATTGTTAGGCATGAGAGGGTTGAACTTGCAGGTGAGTCTCTTGAGTGTGTGGAGGAGTTTTGTTATTTGGGAGACATGTTATGTGCCGGAGGTGGGGCTGGAGTTAGCTCGGTTGCTAGAGTGAGAAGTGGTTGGAAGAAGTTCAGGGAGCTGTTGCCTCTCCTGACATTGAGAGGACTCTCCTTACGTGCTAAGGGGTCTTTGTATGCAGCATGTGTTAGGAGTGTGATGCTGTATGGTAGTGAGACCTGGGCAGTAAAGGAAGAAGATATTCGCAGGTTTAAACGTACAGAAATGACAATGATTAGGTGGATGTGCAGTGCGTCCCTGCGTGCAAGGCCTGGGGGGGCTGGGTTTACGATAGAAGAGTTGAGAGGTAGGATGGGACTGGAGTGTATTGGTGCTGTGATGAGGAGAGGTAGGCTGAGGTGGTTTGGACATGTGGAGAGGATGGGGGATGATAATTGGGTACAGAGGGTGAGAAGTGTTAATATTGGGGGAGGGGTTGGGAGGGGTAGACCGAGAAAGACATGGGACGAGGTCATTAAATGTGACTTAAGGGTTAAGGGACTGAATAGGGAGGCTGCCAGAGATCGAGCAGCGTGGAGAGCCGCCATTAGGTGACCAAGGCCGACACATGCAAGCATGTTGGAGCCTTCAAAAACGAAACGAAAACGAAAACGAAACGTTCTTTGGTTAGCAGTAAATCTAGTCTTGCTGGTGTGCCAACACCTCTGAATCTTGTCTCTTCTTTGACCCACTGGGTTATTATATTATTCATTGCTATATTTAACAATATAGTGCTCCACGAATCTTCACTGCCTCGTGTGTATGTGTGTGTGTGTGTATGTGTGTGTGAGGGGAGGGTTGTTTATGCTGAGGTGTGGAAAGTGACTATGTTCTGCTGTCCAGTTTGTGAGAAGGGTCACTGTAGATTTTGCTAAGGCACATGTGCCTGCCAAATAGTTTGCCAGCCATCTTTTCGTGTTATTGTGCATGTTTGTGTTTAATATTTTGTTTTTGAGTTTTGGTGGGGGATGGCATCAGAAACTTTGCTAATGTTCTGTGTGGTGGACTAGCTGAAATGATACCATAAAAAACTCTGTGTAAGGTCTGTATGAAAAGTGTTTGTGGAGCATGGTGCCCTAAAACCACGCTGTGATAGGGCTAGGGGGATGTGAGGTGTTACTAATTGTAATACCAGTCATTCAGTGACTTTTGAGAGGGTGCAGAGGAGTGTGATGAAGCAGTGTGAGTAACATGGGGTCTTTGTTGGGTTTAGGGATAGTGATGATGGTACCATGCTTCCATATGTTGGGTATAATGTTGTGTGAGTAGCTGTAGACTGATATACTGGCGAGTGTTTGTATGCCTTATGGTCCAAGATGTTTAAGGTTATGTTGCTTATGTTGTCTGGGCCACAGGCAGATGAATGCTTAAGGTGCTAATGATGTTTTTCATCTGGTTGTAAGTGAAGGATGCAAGTTGAGTCTGTGGGGAACTGTCTCTTGTGTTGGATGACATGTTGGTCGTCGTGAAGGGGATTTAGAAGGCTGACGTGTGAAAACTGATTGATTTTAAGTGTTTGCTTGTTGTTTGTTTGAGAGTATGGTGACTGTTTTTGTGATGGCAGTGTTTGTGTAGTGATGCTGTTGGCGAGTGTGATGCTGTTTAGTACTTTGTAGAGTTTGCTGGTGTTTGTTTTGTGATCAGGTGTTTGAAGAAAATTATTCCAATTTAGTGTTTGCAGCTCTGATATTTTATTGTTTATTTGAGTGTTGAGTTCTTGTATTTGCTGTACAGTGTCTTGTGTATGGGGTGTTGGGGAGTGTTGAAGTGTGTCGCATTGACTGATGAGGCCGTGAATCTCTGGTGTGAAGTTGGAATTGTGTCTCCTTTTGTTGCCTCTAGGGATGTGGATTTTGTCTGCATTTTGAATAATTGTATTGAAAGTGTGCACACCAGTGTTGATGTTTGTGAAGGGTGTACTGTTTAATGTTTCAAAATGTTGTTCTGTTTTAGTTGTGAAGGTCTGTCAGCTGGCTCTCTTATAATTAGTGTACATGTGTCTGTGGTCAGCTGGGGTGATCTGGTTTTGATAGTGATAATGATTGGGAGGTTGTCAGAGACAAGGGTTTTGACCACTATCCAGGATGTTGTTGGAGCAAGGTTTAGGAAGGGAAAGGTTATATCTGGGGATGATGGGAGGAAGAGGGCTTGGTGTGGGATTTAAGTATGCTGAAGGAGATTGATGAGGATGAAAAAATTATCAGTTTGGGATTGTAGTACCAGCCCTCTGTCTCTGTCAGGATTGTTGACATGCTAAGCCAATGCCTTGGTGTTGGTATCGCAACCCAGGATGATGTTAAGTATGCTAGTACTGTGGTGTATTTGTGGAGAGTAATTGTGTGGTACTGTGAGGGATGACTGGGGGGGGGAATGTATGTATTGGCGATTGTTTTGTGTGATTTGTTGCCAGTGCGTAATTTAACAGACTGTATTTCTGTTATGGTGTCATGTGGGGAGAGAAGTGATTTTGTGTGTGCACTAGTGTGTGTATAGTTGATGGATTGGTGTGCTAGGGGGATGAGTCCACCACCACAGCCCTTAGCCCAGTCTTGTCTGATGATGGTGAAATTATGAAATGTAGGTGTTTTTTGTGTTCTGCATAGTTTTGTTTCTCGTAAGATGGCAATGTGTATGCTTTGTTGTCTGATGAATTGTGTGAGTTCTTGTTTTTTGGTTAACCCTCCTCAGGTACACCTGGGTCTGATAGACCCAGGCAATTTTTTCGATGGTATAGTTCAGTAACTTACAGATGCTTGGGAACCCTGTCCTTCTCAATAGCTTCCTAACTTTTTGTGCCCATGGAGGGTGTAAGGGGGTTACTTTCGTGTCTCTCCATGTTTTTGCAATATATCACTCAGAACTGCATGCTGCATCTGTGAGACCCAGGTGTACCTGAGGAGGGGGGAGAATTTTTCACTATGAGTTTGCGAGTTGATTTTATGTTGTGTCAGATCCACTATGACCATAGTGAAGGTCTTCCATCCTTCAAGTTGTGACACAAGCGCTAGGCTCGTAGTGTTCTTTGTTTTTGTGTATGGGGGAGGGTTTCAATTTCTAAAAAATATATGAAGTTCAATTAATTAAAACTTATTCACATAGTTTTGTAACTGATAAGACCTAATACTATCTATCTATAGACCAAAGCCCTAATCCTGCAAAGGGTGGCTGCAGACAAAATGCCTCCAAGTTGCTCTGTCACCCATCATTTGCCTACCCTACCCCCAGCTCATTCCCCCCTCCCTCATATACTTCTCAACTCCATCCCTCCACCTCATCCTCGGTCTTCCCCTCCCCCTCCCTCCCTCCACCCCACCTGCATACACCCTCTTAGTCAGTCTTTCATTCTCCATTCTCTCCACATGTCCAAACCACCTCAGTGTATTTCTCCTAATCTTCTCAACAACATCCACATCCACTCCACAACGTTCCTTCACTTCATTCGTCAACCTGTCCCTCCATGTCACTCCAAATGGTCCTCTCAAGTAAATCATTTCCACTGCTCTCACTCTTGACTTGTTACCCTCTAGCAAGGTCCATGCCTCGCTTCCATACGTCAGGGTAGGGATCACAATACTATCATGCAGTGACTTCTTGACTTCCATACTCACCTCCCTATTTCTCATCACCGCTTTCAGTGAACCAATAACCTTCCTTCCCTGCTGTACCCTTTCAAGTATTTCATTCTCAAAACTTCCATCCTTACTCATCACACTACCCAAGTACTTGAATGCACTCACATTCTCCATATCCTCACCATCCAACCTCACTGTGCATTCTGTGACTTCATTCCTCTCAAACACCATAACTTTACTCTTGTTTACATTGACTTTCAGATTCCTTTTCTCAAACACTGTCCCAAATTCATTCACCAAACCTTACAACTCCCATTCATCTTCACTCAACAATACTGTATCATCAGCAAACAACAACATAGAATCTTCCACATCTCACCCTCATTCATTAGAGCCACTTCCACATCCACTGCCTTACCTTGCACCTCATTTACAACCCCAATCTATGTATATATTAAACAGCCATGGGGACATCACACAACCCTGTTTCAGTCCCACATTCAGATCAAAGAACTCACTCAGCACACCATCCACTCGCACAGTAGCCCTAGCTCCTTCGTACATACTCTTCACAGCACAACAATTTCCCCTCCACCCCATATATTCTTAATACCTTCCACACACCATCCCTATCTATTCTGTCATAACCTTTCTCCAAGTCCATGAAGGCAGCATATACTTTTTCTCTTCTCTAGATACTTCTTCACTAAACATCTTACAACCAATATCTGATCTACACACCCTTTTCCCTTCCTAAATCCCCCTTGTTCTTCTCCAACTAACTCCTCTGTTATATGCCTAACCCTATCATTAAGTATTCTACCACATATTTTTCCAGTCACACTAAGAAGGCAAATACCCCTATGGTTACCACATACTTCTCTCTCCCCTTTTCCTTTACATAAAGGAACAATTATATCTGATTTCCAATCCTCTGGAACCCTTCCCTCTTCCCAAGCCAGGTGAGTCTCTTGAGTGTGTGGAGGAGTTTTGTTATCTGGAAGACATGTTATGTGCCGGAGGTGGGGCTGGAGTTAGCACGGTTGCTAGAGTGAGAAGTGGTTGGAAGAAGTTCAGGGAGCTGTTGCCTCTCCTGACATTGAGAGGACTCTCCTTACGTGCTAAGGGGTCTTTGTATGCAGCATGTGTTAGGAGTGTGATGCTGTATGGTAGTGAGACCGGGGCAGTAAAGGAAGAGGACATTCGCAGGTTTAAACGTACAGAAATGACAATGATTAGGTGGATGTGCAGTGCGTCCCTGCGTGCAAGGCCTGGGGGGGCTGGGTTTACGATAGAAGAGTTGAGAGGTAGGATGGGACTGGAGTGTATTGGTGTTGTGATGAGGAGAGGTAGGCTGAGGTGGTTTGGACATGTGGAGAGGATGGGGGATGATAATTGGGTGCAGAGGGTGAGAACTGTTAATATTGGGGGAGGGGTTGGGAGGGGTAGACCGAGAAAGACATGGGACGAGGTCATTAAATGTGACTTAAGGGTTAAGGGACTGAATAGGGAGGCTGCCAAAGATCGAGCAGCGTGGACAGCCGCCATTAGGTGACCAAGGCCGACACATGCAAGCATGTTGGAGCCTTCAAAAACGAAAACGAAAACTCCACAACAACCTCACCCCCATACTTCAGCATTTCACCACAAACTCCATCAATGCCTGGGGCCTTTCCCATCTTGATCTTCTTCACTGCTTCCACTACTTCCGCCCTACTGATCTCTTCCTCCCTCATCTCACCTCCTCTTCTCCCAGCCATTCCCCAACCACTTATACTCGCACTGCTCTCATTCTCTACATTCAACAAATTCTCAAAGTGCTCCTTCCATCTCCTCAATTTCTCTCTCTTCTCCACCAGCAATCTATTATTCCCATCTTTCATTCCCCTACTATATCCCCTTTCACACTGTCTTACTTTATTTACCTCCTTCCAAAACAATTTCTTACTCTCCCTCCATTTTACACTCAGATTCCTCCCGAACTCTTCATCCACTTTCTTCTTACTCTCCTTCACCAATCTCTTCACCCATCTTCTCCAGCTCACATATACGAGTACCTCTCTCTTCTCTCCCTCATCTTCTCCCCTACCTCTGCTCGGCAGCCATTCACTATACAGTAAGACCTCACTATAACGGACTAATTGGGGCTCAGGCCAGTCCGAAATATGTGAAATGCTGATAAAAGCGACATCCGGACTTACCCCTGCTAATCCGGACTTTTTCCGATATATCAGACATTAGTCCGGATTGCATCAGTGGTTTTCACCACCATTGCAGTATTGTACTGTGTTATACCTTCACTACATTAATCAAATGGTATAATAATACTGTACTGTGCACTGAAAAACATGTCTTTTACCTGTCTTATTGTGGTGAACATAGCTGAAGTTGTCAGGCAGTCCGGACTGCTTTCTGGCTATATCGGACTTTTTCCGAGATATAGGAGTTTAGTCCAGTAGCTCCTCGAGTCCGATAAAAGCGAATTCCGGTCTACTGAAGTCTGTTATATCGAGGTTTTACTGTATGCCTTCTTCTTTTGTTCCACAGCTCGTTTCACATCATCATTCCACCATGCTGTCCCTTGCACACCTGCATCTCCTCACTACACAAACCACCTCACACGCTGCACCTATCTCTTCCGTGAAAATCTTACATACATCTTCCACCCCTTCTATCTGCTCTAACTCATACCTTCCCAATCATTCTTCAACTATGCTCTTATACTCTGCCATTTTTTCACTATCTTGTAACTTCTCCACTTTTCTCACAGGAGCTATTTCCTTCTGTCTTCCCCTTGGTCTCTTCACTCACTTTCTTTGCAGCCTTACCTTGGCCATTACTAAGTGATGGTCAGAGATTACATTCCCCCACCCTCTCCACACTCTTACATCCAACACTTGTCTTCTCATTCACTCATCCACACACACATAATCTATCACTACCTTTCGTTCTAGAAGTTCATCATCCATCCTCCTCATGACTCTCCATGTATACCTGTGGATCATTTTGTGCCGAAAGTAGGTGTTGGCTACTGCCAACCCCTTACCAGCACAGATGTCCACCAAGGCACTACCATTCCCATCCACCTAATACACTGTACGATATTCAGGAATTCATTTTACAAAACAGGTGTGACACTACAGCATTTTTTAAAAGCTGGGTCTGACAGACCCAAGTGTACCTAAGTTGTGAGCGAAACTGTAGATCGACCTGAGGAGGGTTGGTGGAGGTTTTGGTTTCAATGGAGGTTAATATATATGCTTATCAAAACACACCGAACATGCACTGCACACACAATCAAAAAAGTATCGGTGCACAATTGGCCCAAAACAATTTGATGCCACAGACAATGGACTCTAGAAATGTTTGATGATTTTTCTCCCACACTGTCATACATGCTTACATAGGTATGTCAGAGTTAGGCGTCTTGTGACATTTTATGGTTGATATTGTTACTGGATGTATATTTAGATGATAATCAATTTTCCTAGGACTACACAGGCTATACTGATCATTTCATATATCGTCGTACCCCTCCTGCGTGACACTTTTCTGATTGTGTGTACAAGTGGGTCCCGATCTTACAAGCTAATTGGGAGCAAGGATTTTCCTCGTTAGCCAAATTCTTGTTAAACGAAGTGAAGATCTTATGGGAAAAATAGGGTTAGGGAGCAAGGCCTCTGAGCAACCTCCCCCAAACCACCAAAACTGAATTTCTGATCATTTTAAGCTGGAATAAGGGGTTAATACAAGAGGGTAATACATCTGAAATAAAAAACAACATTAATATAAGCAGAATAACATAAATTATAGGTAAAATAGGGATGGGGTGAACAACCAGCCAAGTAACCTCCACTGACCACCACACTTGTGACAGACAATTTTAAGCAGGAATAAAGGGTTAATACACATGAAATACAAATACCCTTGTCTCAATTCTCGTTAGCTGGGATTTGGGGGGGATTTTACCTGCTCGTTAAACAGGGGGTAGTGCATATTAGCGAATTCTCGAATTCTCGGTAAGTGACTGCTTGTTAACCGGGACTTGCCTGTAGAAATGAGACATCATACCATACCAAACTTATGCTTACATGCTTCATCTGCATCTTAGAAGTTGGCCTCTTTTGAAAATGCAGAAAAATGTATCTGAAAGATGCTATTGTTTGGAATTGTTTTTACTCATTTACCCTGACCTTCAATGAGCACTACACTCCTGTGTGGCTCTCTGTTGCCGAGTCTAACTTAAGGGTTTTGCATTAGCTTTTTAATCTTACAGGTATTAGGTTTCTGCTGCTTAACATGAATATGCATCATTAACATAATCACCCTGTTAGGTCTCTGACTTCTCTCTATAATATCTTTGTAAAGATGACCATCCTTTGCCTACTGATACTAAACTCACTTTTTCAGCTTGTTCAGCAAACCAGATATTCAATCATTCATTCATCATTCATTATCCAATCCTATGTCGCCCCACAGAGGAGCGCAGGAGCGTGGGGCTAGGCAAGTTGGTCCTGACATTTAAGATGAAAGTGACCAGCCTCACATAAACTTAAACACTTAGGCCATTCCTCATGCCATATATACAGTATTTCATTCATTCATTCACCATCTAATCCTGTGTTGCCCCATGAGGAGTGCGAACCCGAGGCTAGACAAATTCGTCCTGACATTTAAGATGAGAATGACACAGCCTCACTCATCCCTAAATGGTATTACGTGAGCAGCAAACCCCAACCACCCCTTGGACGTACACCTGCACAGGCTCAATCTGATTGGAGCACCTTAATTACCCACTAAACCACAAGGTGCCATAATTTGGTTAAATGGTTACCACCAAGTGTTGTAAATGGTTTCCTGTTGTACAGGAAACCATTTGGCTTGTTACTCAGTGTAGAGTCACTCATAGACAGAAAGAAGAGGAAAGAATGAAGGAAGGAAAGACAGAAGAGGGAGTGTAAAGTCACCTGTAGGCAGAAGAAAGAGGAAAGAATTAAAGAAAGAAAGACAGATGAGGAAGGATGGGAGAGAGAAAAATGCAGGCACCCAAAGCAGCACTACATCAAGTGAGTGGATGGTGAGTGCCCCCACCTACCACTAACAATAAATAAATAAAATAAACTGTTTAGCACTTTCACAAGTATTAAACAATACTTACTTATCAACAATTATCTTGTAGTCCAAAGTGCCAGCAATAACTTTAGCAGCAAAGTTCAGCTGATCATCCAATGTTTTGAATTCTTGGAGGGGAAAGACAAGTCCTGGTGATGACCATACCACTACAGGCCCACGGCAGTCCAGGTAAGCAACATTAATCCACCAATCTGCAAGCTGGAATTAGGGAAAAGATATACTAAGTGGTTTATAAACTGCAACCACCATGATTCTTCCATCTTGGGCAATGCAGTTATGACTCAGTATGCTGGATCTTGGGTGTTGCAGTTATGACTCAGTATGCTGGATCTTGGTTGCTGCGGTCAGTATACTGGTGTGAGGAGAGCATATACTTTGGCTGCTCAACCATGTAGCAATGAATACAAACACACAAATACTATATAGATGAAAAGGATTATGGAAAGCAGAAAATAATGCAGGGTAAACACTGGTAATGTTGACTGAGCCATCTCCATAATACAAAGGAATCTGCCTGCTATGAGACAAATGTAGCTAATACAATAGTAATCTGAGAAGCATCCGTTGTACAAACTATAACTATTCTCACCAGCCACAACTAAAGTAATAATGATAATAATAATTATAATAATAATAACAATAACCATCACCATCATATTTTTTTTCATCCATCCATCATCCAATCCTATGTTGCCCCATGAGAAGTGTAGCAGCCCAGGGTTTGGCAAGTTGGTCCTGTATTTGAGATGAGAGTGACCAGCCTCACTCATCCCTGAGTGGCTTTACCTGAGTAATAAACCCCAACCATCCCTTGGATATAAACCTTCACAGGCTCAATCCGACTGGAGTGCCGTAATTACCCACTAAACCACTAGGCGCCAAAATTTGGTTATATGGTTACCACACAGCATAGTAAATGGTATCCTTGTGTACAGGAAATTGTTTGGCTTGTCACTCAGTGCTGAGTCATCCTTAGGCAGAACGAAGAGAAATGAATGAAGGAACAAAAGACAGAAGAGGGAGTGTAAAATCACCCGTAGGCAGAAGGACGAGGAAAGAATGAAGGAAAAAAAGACAGGAAAGGATGGAAGGAAAGAAAGATGGAGGAGACAAAAGGACAGACACCTGAAAGCAGCACTAAATCAAGTGAGTGGATGCACCAGTTCTTCCAATAAGGAATACACTAGCACTTGGCACCTTCAAAACCTTTAGAAAAATTTGCTATCATCCATATACAGACTTAGTCAGCAGAAGTGGCAGCAATTTAAACCCTATAATCATCTGTCACAACACCTCTCCCCTGACCACAGCACCCTGAAATGGTTTTCAGCTACTGCTTAGAAGATTCAACGGAAGTCAATTACCTACAAGTAATGGTAATTTAATATGGCTACAACTTAAGGGCAGTATAGGAAAAAGATCAATCAGGGAGAGATGACTGGTGAACAGGTCCAAGTTCATCAAGCCTCAAGGGATCATCTTCACTTCGTTCTGTCACACTTGGGTGCGCCAGCAAAAGTTTCAACAATTCAATAAGTTATTTTGGTTCATTAAACCTTGAATGCAAAGAGACACAGTTTAAATTTTATTCTAGCCTTTACTGGCAAACAATATAAAGTAGTTGAGGTTCTTGGAGAAAGAGAGAGAGAGAAACAGGGTGTGACTGTGCAGCCTTCCTCTCATCTTTTCATTCACAATCCCATTCCCCCCAGGCCTCTCATTCGAGGACACACTACACATCCAACTAATCATTATCATCTCTGCATGTTTTTAGCCTATGAATATCTTCTTCCTTTTCTGCCTTCATCTCACTACCATACAGCATTAAACTCCTGACCCATGTTGCATACCACGAAGGGAAAGTCTTCTCAATGTCAGAAGAGGAAACTGAACTTCCTCCAACTACTCCTTACCCTAGCCACAGAACTAGCTCCAGCCCCACCTCCAACACGCAACGTGTCCCCAACTTCTTCAGACACTCAAGACTCTCCAGCAAGATCGATCCTTACCTGCTTCTCAATCTCTGCATGCTCTTCCAGGCACATAGCAAATGTGAAATCAGCATTATTTTGCAGTCTACTTCTAATACCACTACATCTCTTATACTGTACATACCCACTTGTCACAAACACTACACAAGATGGAGTTACTTCCCAAACCCTTGTGGCAAACTACACACAGCCACACTTCCTCTGCTTTGACAGTACTGCCACCAGTTCTAGATAATATCCATCCATCATCCAATCCTGTGTTGCCCCATGAGAAGTATAGGAGCCTGGGACTAGGCAAGTTGATCCAGACATTTAAGATGCGAGAGACCAGCCTCACTCATCCCTGAGTGGCATTTTGAGAGCTAACTCCAACCACCCCTTCGATATAAACCTGTCCAGGCTCAATCCTGTTGGAGCGCCTTAATTACCCACTAAACCACCAGGCGCCATAATCTGGTTATATGGTTATCCCCCAGTGTGGTAATGGTTTCCTGGTGTACTGGAAACCACTGGGCTTGTCACTCAGTGTAGAGTCACCTGTAGACAGAAGGAAGGGAAAAGAAAGAAGGAAAAAAAGAAGGAAGGAGGAGCGGAAAGGGCATCACTCTTCTTTTATCTACTTTTGCTCTCAAACCCTTGTACCCTTCTTCATATCTCAAAGTCCTAACTCTTTCTTCCACCTCCTTCTCAATCTCTGTGATCAAAAGAATTCATCAGCATACAACATCCCCCACAGGAGACCAGTTCTGAAGTCACATAAGAGTGCTTCAAACACAACGATAAACAATGAGGGCCTTAAGACTGACCCTTAATGCATGCCAACATTCACCGAAAACTCATCATTCAAATCTCCATTCACACTCACCTGGATGCCGGCATCCTCATACATTGCCCTAACCACTCTAAACAGCCACTCCCAGCCCCTCCTTGATCCCCCAAGCTTTCTCAATGCTCACTTCACCTCCTCCCTAGGAAGTCTGTCAAGGGCCTTCTCCAAATAAACAAAAACTGAGCAAAGATCCCTCCTTTTTTCCTCGAGGTATGTATTTTTCCTTAAGCTATCAGATAATGAATATTGCATCAGTGGTCCCTTTGCCTGGCATTAACCCTGCACCTCAAAAATAATCACTCTTTTCCTTTTCACACCTTCTAAGGCTCTCCATTACCTTCATTATCTAGTCCAAACTTATTTTATGCCTCTACAACTTCCTCTTTCCAGGACATCATCCTTCCCCTTACACATATTTACAATCACACTCTTCAGAGGAATTAGTTGGAGGGGAGCAGGGAGGTTTTGGGGAGGGAGCAGGTTGTGTAGATCAGATGTTCATTCTTAGGTCTTTGGTGGAAGAGTTTCTGGAGAAGGAAGGGAGGTTGTGTGCAGCCTTCATGGGTTTGGAGATAGCATGTGACAGGGTGGAAAGACGAGGAATGTGGAAAGTGTTTGGAATGTGTGGAGTGAATGGGAGGTGTTGGATGTGCCGTGAAGAATGTGTGTGTGAGGGGGGGGTGCTGGAGCTGCAGTGCATGTGGATGGTGAACTGAGTGAATTTTTGTTTGGGGGTTGGATTGAAACAGATGTGTCACATCTCCATGGTTGTTCAATCTGTATATGGATGGGGTTATAAAAGAGGTACAAGGTAGGGCAGTGGATGCTGGAGCGGCCCTAATGACAGAGGGCAGTGTTTGGAAACTCCTTGTACTGTAGTTTGCAGATGATACTGTGTTGTTAAATGAAGACAAAGGGGAGCAGCAAGATTGATGAATGATTCTAGGAGTGTGTGTAAGAAATGTAATCTAAAGGTGACTGTAGAGAAAAGTAAAGTTATAGTAAAGTTATGGTCTTTAAGTGAAATGAAGTCACTGAATGTACAGCAGGGATGCACAACATTTTGGGCTCCTCGGGCCACATGATCAAACTTAAAACTCGATGAGGGCCGCAAGATTTATTTTAAACAAAAATGTACAAAATTTTAGGTGCTTAATGGTAAAAATATAGTACTTAATCCATTACGTTACAAAACTATGATTAATCCTTACCTGCCGTGCATGACAGTCTTCTTAATGCGATTTTTGACACTGTGATTCATAAATAAGCTTCTTTATGTTGGGTTGAAACTTTGTTGTTGCCAGTCGCAAAACAGAATGCAAACTTTCATCACTCAGCCTGCTTCGAATGTTTGGCCTGCAGTCCCGAGGGACCCAGGTTCGAATCCTCGCTGGTGCAGGGAACAGTTTAAGAATTTGAATTTCATTAAATCAGGCTTTACTGATCTACCAGGAGACCCGCCGACATGTCATAAAAATGACCCCACTAATACCAATACACCAGTCCTGTATGAGACAGCCCAAGCATGTATTCAATATGGACGGTGGGTGTTAAGCGCCGAAGTGGTGACATGTAGATTGTAGGAGGACGACTGGGCCTTGATAGCAGGCTGTGAAGCTTATGCCCAGAGTCGGACACATAAAAAAAAAAATAAAAAAAAATATAGGTAGAGCCAAATAAGCTTGCATAAATTGCAGCCTTGTTTCTCAAATAAGGATATTGATCTTTGGGCAAACAATTATAGAAACTGAGTAAATCCCCTTCCTTAAACTTTGTATGAAGAATGTCGCCGTTCTGGAGGTCAATCAGTTCTAATTGGGCTTCTACTTCCACATCTTCAGGTGATACAGAAAAAGGGTTGCTAAACAACATCAAGTTATTCCTTTCTTTCTTGAGGTTTCCAAATCTGCTGTCAAATGCCTCCCTGAGTTTTCTTACTGTTGTTGCATAGTGTTCATTTTTCTTACATACATCGTGTTTCTCACACATTAGTTTGGGAAGTGTACTAATTCACCTTTGATTAGCTGTGACTGAAACAACTTTAGTTTTTGTTCACAGGCTGTCACATGGTTTGCTAGCAGAGAAATAAGTTGGTTATTCCCCTGAAGTCTAAGATTTCAGTTATTTAAGTGACTTGTGAGATCAACAAGAAATGCCAGATTGCAGAGCCAATCCAAATCGTCAAGTTCTGGGACTACTTTATTCTTTTCATTAAGATATATAACTATTTCATCAAGATCTCTGCTGTGTATATCCCCTGATTAACCATCTAACTTCAGTGAAAAATACTAAATCACCATACTCTGTTTCAATCTCATCAAGAAATTGCTTGAACAGCCGATGATGCAAAGCTGATCGTGACTTAATAATAAAGTTCACTGTGGAAACAACAACTTTCATAACATGTTCATAGTTCAGTTCTTTTCCACACAAATTCTATTGATGTATTATGCAGTGAAACTGTTTCAGTTCATTTTTTCGCTCTCCAAGGTGCTCGTTTAATAGTTGTACCAAACCATTCTGCTTACCAATCATTGCAGAAGCCCCATCAGTTGATATGCCTACTAAATTGTCTAAATTTAATTCAACTGCTGAAATCTGCTCTAGTACTCCACTCAATAAATCTCTTCCAGTAGTCTGCCCTATAAAAGAACTGAGGCCAACAAGTTCTTCATGTACAGAGAAGTCGTCTGTTACACCACGAACAAACACTAGTAACTGAGCTGTAGATGTTACATCAGTAGATTCGTCAGTTGCTAGGGAAAAGTACACAAATTGTTTGCCTTTTTCTTTCAACTGGTCTACTATATCACCTGACAAGTCACAAATTCTACGGTGCACTGTCGTACAATTCAAACTGATATTTTCATACTTCTTCACAACATCTGTAGAAAGTTTTTGGACAGCAATAACAATACATTTTTTAATGAAATCACCTTCAGAAAATGCCTTTGAATTTTTAGCCATCAGATTTCCAATTTCATAGCTCACTTCTGTTACATCCTGTGACTCCTTATTTCTCTGACTGAACATGTTTTTCTGACCATCAAAACCTTGCATCAGTGATTTTATCTTCTGCTTCCTTAGGTCGTTTTGTTTCGTTTTTGAAGGCTCCAACATGCTTGCATGCGTCGGCCTTGGTCACCTAATGGCGGCTCTCCATGCTGCTCGATCCCTGGCAGCCTCCCTGTTCAGTTCCTTAACCCTTAAGTCACACTTAATGACCTCGTCCCATGTCTTTCTCGGTCTACCCCTCCCAAACCCTCCCCCAATATTAACACCTCTCACCCTCTGTACCCAATTATCATCCCCCATCCTCTCCACATGTCCAAACCACCTCAGCCTACATCTCCTCATCACAACACCAATACACTCCAGTCCCATCCTACCTCTCAACTCTTCCATCGTAAACCCAGCCCCCCCAGGCCTTGCATGCAGGGATGCACTGCACATCCACCTAATCATTGTCATTTCTGTACGTTTAAACCTGCGAGTATCCTCTTCCTTTACTGCCCAGGTCTCACTACCAAACAGCATCACACTCCTAACACATGCTGCATACAAAGACCCCTTAGCACGTAAGGAGAGCCCTCTCAATGTCAGGAGAGGCAACAGCTCCCTGAACTTCTTCCAACCACTTCTCACCCTAGCAACCGAGCTAACTCCAGCCCCACCTCCGGCACATAACATGTCTCCCAAATAACGAAACTCCTCCACACACTCAAGAGACTCACCTGCAACTTCAACCCTCTCACGCCTAACAATCTCCACCTGCTCTCCCCGACATGCCGCACACATGAAATCAGCATCATTTTGCATTCTACCTCTAATACCACTACATCTCTTGTGCACCCACTTATCACAAAAACTACACAAGATGGAAATGCTTCCCACACCCTTGTGGCAAACTGCATATGGCCACTCTCGCTCTTCTCTGATTGTACCGCCACCAACCCTAGATATCATCACTTTTGTTTTATCTGCATTTACCCTTAAGCCCTTGTACCCCACACCATATCTCCACTTCTTAAATCTTTCCTCCGCCTCCTTTTCATTCTCCGCAATCAACACCAAATCATCAGCATACAACATCTCCCATGGGAGTCCATCTCTGAAGTCACGTGAGAGGGCTTCAAGCACCATGATAAACAACAAGGGACTCAAAACTGACCCCTGATGCACACCAACATTCACGGGAAACTCATCACTCAAAGCTCCATTCACCCTTACCTGAGTGTGAGCACCCACGTACATGGCCATAACCACCCTAACCAGCCACTCTTCCAACCCTAGCTTTCTCATTGCCCACTTCACCACCTCTCTAGGGACTCTGTCAAAGGCCTTTTCCAAATCAACAAAAACAAAATACAATTCCCTTTTCTTTCCAATATATTTTTCCTGAAGCTGTCGAACAATGAATATGGCATCAGTGGTCCCCCTGCCTGGCATAAACCCAAACTGCATCTCATCGATATTCACTCTTTCTCTAATCATACCTTCTAGAACTCTCTCCATTACTTTCATTATCTGATCTAAGAACTTTATACCTCTGTAATTTCCCCTTTCCAGGGCATCATCCTTTCCTTTGTACACATTTACAATTACACTCCTCAGCCAATCATCTGGGACAACACACTCATATATAATCCTATTTATCAGGTCAGTGACTAACCTCACCCCAGTATCTCCTGAGGCCTTCAACATTTCGGCAGTCAACCCAGACACACCTGCCGCCTTCCCCACCCGCATCCTGCCTATTGCCTCACTCACAGTAGCAGAGTCAATCAAAGGCCAAGGGCCAAACACTGGATCAGCGGGCTCCAAACCTTCTCTATCCCAATCAAACTCCTCATTCAACAATCGGCTAGAATGCTCTCTCCATTCATCTTTAATATCCTCACTGCTCACCACTACCCTTCCATCATCATTCTTCACACACTGCTCACCTACAATGTCCCGATTATCCCTCTTCACCTGATTTGCCACCCTAAAAATCATATTTTTCCTTTCTTCATGATTTAGATTATCAAGTAAAAGTCTCTGTGACTCAGACTTCGCCCTGTATACCTCTCTTCTAGCCCTGCGATTGGCAGCCAAGTACTCCTCCCTGTTACCACCATTCTTCCATTCCTGGAAAAGCCTTCTTTTCTCCTTAACTGCAGCTTCTACACCCTCATCCCACCACCAAGTTACTTTATGTCTTGGTGGGCCTCTTGTCCAACCACATATTGTATCGGTAACTCTCAAGAGGTTGTTCTTAAGGGCTCTATACTGTTCATTAATGACTCTATCTACGGCTTCCTGTTCAGCCACCACTCTCCTCATCTCACTATAAAAGGCATCCCTTACTGATTGGTTTCCCAGCTTCCATATTTTCCTCCTAGGTACATATGTCCTCCATCTGATCACTCGTTCCTTAAGCACCATGTCACAAATCAACAGTTTGTGCTGCTGCACACACTCCTCGCTTCCAATAACTTTAACATCCCTCACTAGTCTCCTATCAACCCTCCTGACCAGAAAATAATCTATCTGACTACTATTTCCCCCGGACTCATACGTAATCAACCGGCTGATTCTTTTCCTAAAATGTGTGTTGCACACAATTATGTCCATAGCCTCCCCAAACTCGAGTATTCTTTCCCCTTCCGCATTCCTCGCACCATACGCACATCCTCCATGGACTCCTTCATAACCTTGAGCTGCTTCACCCACATGACCATTTAAATCCCACTACCTCATCATCACCCATACCACTCACTACACGTATTAAATCATCCCAAAATCTGTCTTTCTCTGCGTCATCCAATCCCACCTGTGGAGCATATGCCGATATAACTGAAACCAATTTCTGCCCAACCAAAATTTTCACTACTAATATCCTATCACTTACTCTCATAACATTCATGACATATTCCACCCATTTCTCCGCAACCAACACACCCACACCCCCATATCCGTCAGTTCCCCCCTGCCAAAACAACTTATAGTAGCAATCCTTCCCAACAATCTTTCTGGCTGATCCACACCTGTACTGGACTTCCTGCAAACATGCCACATTCACTCACCTCCTACTGAATGCCTCAACAACTTCCCCTGCTCTTCCTCTCAAACTTCCCACATTCCACGAACCCACCCTAAACCCCCTGGGTGATTTGCTGTCCTCAGGCTTGCTGTGGTGCTTGTTTTTGTAGTTCGTAGTCGGTAAGATAAAGGGGGGTAAACATTCCAAAGGCCCGACCCATTGCACAGACCCAGGTCCAGGCAATGGATCTGGGACCCCTAGCCCACCAGCTTGCTGTGGTAGTGGCCTCGGGGCACCCCACCAGGACAGTTGCAGGGACACCCTCCAAGCGCGGCTTGGCACTGCAACTGCCCCGCCATTATACACCCAATGATAGGGCAGCCTCCTGGAGCGCTACTCCCAGGTTCGGGCCCCTCTCTATTGAGCGGAAGCGGCAGCCTGGGAACCGCAATGCCCTGTACCCTCTAGCACAGGTTCAAGCCCCATCTCGCCCCGGACCCATGATCTATGCCGGCAGAACCCAAGTCAAGCCTTCCCCCAAAGTTCACCTGTGATTTTTTCATAAGATTTGTGCTTTGTTAAATAATGCCTTTGCAAATTTTATTCCTTACAAACAGCTACGCTACTCTGGCATATCAAACAAATGATACTGTTTGCACAGTTTTCCACAAAGATATATTTGTCTGTCCATATTTCATGAAATTTTCTGTGTTCATCTTCTAGTTTCCTTTTCCGATTTGCATTTTCTCCAGTAGAAGTACTAGCAGCCATTGTGAGCAAGAGTAATCAACCCTCTCTGAAAGAGTTCATAATAACGACTGTCGGTGCTCAGGCAGTGAGGCCGTCAACTCGGCAGTGTGGCACAGACTCCCGTCGAGAGTGACTAATGTCTAGACACGGTAGCTGACGCGTTCACTTCTCGTCCAGTTCTGGGTCCACGGCACATTTTGAATTACTATCTGAAATGCTATTTATCAGTTTATTACCTTTTATTACCTACTAAGGGCCACCAGAGGGTTGCCACATGTGGCCCGCGGGCCGCCGGTTGCGCATCCCTGATGTACAGTGAGGTTGGATGAGTTGGAAATGGAAAATGTTAGTGCATTTAAGTACTTGGGTGGTGTGATAAGTAGGGACAGAAGTTTAGAGGGTGAAGTGCTTGAAAGGGTAAAACAAGGAAGAAAGGTTGCTGGTTCTTTGAAAGCAATGATGAGGAACAGGGAAGTGAGTATAGAAGTAAAAAAGTCGAGTATGACAGTACTGTGATACCAACTATAACGTATGGAAGTGAAGCTTGGACCTTGTTGGAGGGACACAAGTCAAGAGTGAGAGCAGTGAAAATTAGTTATCTGAGAGGAGCATGTGGAGTCATATGGAGAGACAGACTGACAAAGAAAAGAAGGAGCATTGTGATGTGCATGTGGATGTAATAGAAAGCATTAAGAGAAATACATTGTGGTGGTTTTGCCACATGGAGAGGATGGAGAATGAGAGACTGATGAGAGTGTATGTGAGTGAAGTGGAGGGGGGGAGAGGGAAGTGGAGGCCAAGGATGAGATGAAGGGATGAAGTGGAAAGGTATATGAGAGAGGGGGGTGTGAGCTGGGAGCAGGGCAATGAAATGGCGAGGGACTGGAAGACATGGAGGCGATTTGTTTGTGGCCACCCCTTATGGCATTAAGGTGTCTGGCAATCGATAGATAGACAGACAGACTCTTCAGTCATCTGGAACAACACTTTCATGTAATTTTGTTTCGTTTATAAAGGCTCCAACATGCTTGTATGCGTTGGCCTTGTTTACCTAGTGGCAGCTCTCGAAGACGCTCAATCTCTGACAGCCTCCCTATTCAGTCCATTATCTCTGAGATCACGCTCTATGACCTTGTCCCTGGGCTTATTTGTTCTGCCTCTCGCAGCCCTATCCCCAACATTAATACTTCTCACTTTCTGCACCTAATTGTGATCCCCCATCCTCCTGCAGATTGTCATTCCCCATCCTCTCATATATGACTGAATTTATCAAATCAGTAACTAAACCCACTACTATATCTCCTCAGGTCTTCAGTACTTCAGCAGTCAACCCAGACACACCTGCTGTCTTTCTCAATGGCATCCTAGTGACTGCCCTGCTCAAAACAGCAGCATCAATCAAAGGTCAGTCATGTTTACTACAGCTCTGCTTTCATCACTTCCATTCAAAAGCCTTTCAAAATATTGTGTACATCTATTCTTACTTTTTTTTCCCTATTGTTTCTATTCTTCCTCTCTTATCCCTCGCATTTTTCCAAAATACTGTACACTCGACCCTCGATTTCCCAGATTAAAAGGGGGGAGACAAGTCCGGGAAACACAAAAGTCCGGGAATCGCAAAAGTAGGGCCCCGCATCTTCCTGGATTGCAGGGAATTGCTGAATCAGCGGCGAAAGGAGACCAGCCTATTGCGATTATGTGAATGAGTGCGTGAGTGGTGGTCCCGTCGGACATTAGTTAAAAAAAAAAAAAAAATGCAGGTTTCGGGATAAAGAGAATATGATACAGAGGAATAGAAAAGTTTCCATATGGTTGCATCATAGCGGAAAGCGACGACAATGTGTTTACATCTGGCGGAAGAGAATTCGTGGGCTTCTCCGATGAAGATGTGGGAAATGAAAGTACAAAACTTAATCAAACGAGAGTAGCAGGAGTAGAAAAAATGGCGGAGAGGAATGTCCAGGAATTAAAAAAGGTATGGGTAGTAATTAGAGAGCTGCAGGAGCAGACCTTAGAACAGGAGAGAGAGATCAAAGTTTTGCAGAACAAGCTGGAAAAAGTTTGCACATGCAGTGCGGAACAAGAAAGAGAAGTCATGGAATTAAAAGTAAGTAATGAATCTGCCACAAATGAAATAAAACAGCTCAAGAGGGAAAACAAGAGGTTGGAAGAAGAAACAGACAGAATGAAAAGTAAATTAGATGAGTATGATTCAAAATCAAGGATGCAAGATGAACATATTAAGAAAATCAAGGAGCAACATAAAGGGTGGAAGAAAATTCAGGAGGAAGGGAATGTAAATTTGAAAGATTATAGAACAACAAAGCATGGAAAAGGTGGAGAAGGAAGTGGTTAGAGTACTGAAAAGTAGAGAATCTTTAGTCAGGGAGCAGCAGATAAGAAAAAATGAGTAATAATTTTAGGGGTAAAAGAAAAGCATATGACAATAAGATCTGAAAGAGAAAAAGAAGAATTGAGTAGTTAAAGAAATAATATCAGTAGTCATGGAGGATAACAATGAAGCCCAAGAAGAGATTGAAGAAGTGTTCAGGTTAGGTAAGTACGAGGAAGGAGGGGCAAGGCCACTGAAGGTGAAGTTCAAGTCCCAGGTAATAGAAAATGAAATCATGAATAGGACATGGATATTAGCAGACAAAGAAAGGTTCGAAAATGTTTGGCTAAGGAGAGATGCAAATGAGGAAGAAAGAGCTAAAATAAAGGAGTTAGTAAAGGGGTAGGGGGTTTTTCAAGAATTCTCCCCCAGTATCAATGCTTGTCGTAAGAGGTGACTAAAAGGGTTGGTGGTGGGTTAGTGCCCCACCCTGTAAAAACAACTAACTAAAAATACGAACAGCAAGCCTCGGACCAGGACTGACCAAAAGTTGACGAAAAAGGAATGGACAAAGGACAAGGTAAAGATTGCGACCTGGAATGTAAGGGGTATGAATGATGAGGTGAAAGAGAGAGAGATTGTACAGGTGCTTGAGAGTGCGAAAGTGGATATATGTGGAATAACTGAAACTAAATGGCGAGGTGAGAGTGTGAGAAAACGGGAATATGGATGGGGTATATGCGCAGGAGTGGGTGAGAATGAAAGGGCGAAAGAGGGAGTGTGTATTGTTGTGAGCAACAGGTGGATGGAGAATGTAAGAGAGTATGGATCAGTTGGGTCAAGGATTGTGTGGGTAAGAGTGAAAGTTGGACTACAAATGTGGGCAATTGTGTGCGTGTATGCGCCAAAGCAAGATCGTGTAAGTAGAATGAGAGAAGAGTTTTGGACAAATGTGGAAGCCTGCTTGGAAAAGTTTGAAAGGAATGAGAGAGTGTTTCTGATTGGAGATATGAATGGAAAAGTAGGGAATGAGAAGGTGGATGGAGTGGTTGGTGAGTGGGGTGTGCCTGCAGAGATGGATGAGAATGGCAGTGCTTTAGTGGACATTTGTGCTGGGGGGGGGGGTTGGTGGTAGCTAATACCCTCTTCAGGCACAAAATGATCCATAGGTATACATGGCAAGTAGTGAGAAGAGAGGACGGTGGAATGAATGAACGGAAGGCATTGATTAACTATGTGTGTGTGGATGAAAGGATGAGAAGATGTGTAATGGATGCAAGAGTATATAGAGGTTGGGGAAGTGGACTTTCTGACCACTACTTGGTGGTGGCCAGAATCAGAATCCAAACAAGATGGAAGAAGAGAAGAAGGGAAGGACAGGAGGAAGTATTTGTTACAAGAAGGGTAGAAAAGTTACAACAGGATGGAATAAAGGCTGAATATAAAAGGGAAGTGGAGGAGCGAGTGGGTAAATATAGATTGGAGCAGATAGAGGACGTGGAAGGTGTGTGCAAGGTATTCACAGAAGATATCTGTGCAGCATGTGAGGCAGTGTGTGGGGTGAAGAGAAGACAAAAGGGGGTTCAGGGAACAGCATGGTGGACTCAAGAGGTGAAAGAGCCTGTGGTACAAAAGAAGAAAGCATATAATGAGTGGATGAGGAACAGGGGTGACGAAGAAGCTGAGAGACGGACGAAAGAGTTATATGTAGTGAGGAGGAGAGAGGTGAAAAGATTAGTAAGAGTGAGTAAGAAGAGAGTGGACGAGGAATTTGGAAGGAATTTGAGTGCAAAGTGGAGGGAATGTAAGAAAATGTTCTGGATGGAGGTAACGAGAGCTAGACAGGGTGCCAATGAAGTCAGTGGGGATGTGAAAGATAAAAATGGTAGATTACTAGTGGAGAAGGGAGAAAAAGTAAACAGATGGAGAGAACACTTTAATGAACTGTTGAACATAGAGAATGAAAGTAATGCAAGTATAAGTGGCTGGGGAATGGCAGGGAGAAGGAGGGTTGTGAGAAGAGAGGAAGAAATCACCGGATGGAAGTGGTGGAAGCAATGAAGAAAGTTAAAATGGGGAAAGCCCCAGGAATTGATGGAGTGTGTGGTGAAATGCTGAAGCATGAGGGAGAGATAGTAATAGAATGGATGTGGAAGGTGTGTAGATTGGCTTGGGAGGAGGGTAGAGTCCCGGAGGATTGGAAGTCAGGTATAATTATTCCTCTGTACAAAGGAAAAGGGGAAAAAGCAGTGTGTGGTAATCATAGGGGCATTTACCTTCTCAGTGTAATAGGAAAAGTATATGGTAGGATACTTCTTGACAGAGTTAGGGAAATTACTGAGTAATTAGTTGAAGAAGAACAAGGAGGTTTTAGGAAGGGAAGAGGTTGTGTAGACCAGATATTCTTTCTTAGATCCTTAGTGGAAATGTTTCTAGAGAAGGGCAAGAAGTTGTATGCAGCCTTCATGGATCTGGCGAAAGCATATGACAGAGTGGATAGACAGGGTTTGTGGAAGGTATTAAGAATATATGGAGTGGATGGGAAGTTGTTGAAGGCAGTGAAGAGTATGTATGAGGGTGCTAAGGCTGCAGTGCGTGTGGACGGCAAACTGGGTGAATCTTTCCATTTGAAGGTTGGATTGAAATAAGGATGTGTCATGTCTCCATGGTTGTTCAATCTGTATATGGATGGGGTTATAAAAGAGATACAAGGTCGGGCAGTGGATGCTGGAGCGGCCCTAGTGAGAGAGGGCAGTGTTTGGAAACTCCCTGTACTGTTGTTTGCAGATGATGCTGTGTTGTTGAGTGAAGACGAAGAGGTGCTGCAAGGCTTGGTAGATGACTTTGGGAGAGTAAGAAACGGAATCTAAAGGTGAATGTAGGGAAGAGTAAAGTGACAGTCTTCGAGAGAAATGAAGCCAGTGAATGTACAGTGAGATTGGATGGGAAGGATATGGACAATGTGAGTGAATTTAAGTACTTGGGCAGTGTGATGAGTAAGGATGGAATCTGGAGGGTGAAGTGCTCGAAAGGGTGCAGCAGGGAAGGAAGGTTGCTGGTTCATTGAAAGCAGTGATAAGGAACAGGGAAGTGAGCATGGAAGTGAAAAAGTTGTTACGTGACAGTATTGTGATACCAACTCTGACATATGGAAGTGAAGCTTGGACCCTGTTGGAAGGACAGAAGTCAAGAGTGAGAGCAGTGGAAATGAGTTATTTGAGAGGAGCATGTGGAGTCACATGGAGAGACAGGCTAACAAATGAGGAAGTGAAGGAGAGTTGTGGTGTGGTTGAGGACGTGATGGTAAGCGTTAGGAGAAACACGTTAAGGTGGTCTGGGCATGTGGAGAGGATGGAGAGTGAAAGACTGACGAGGTGAGTGTATGTGAGTGAGTTGGAGGGGGTGAGAGGGAGTGGTAGGCCGAGGATGAGATGGAGGGATGGAGTGGAGAGGTATATGAGAGAGGGGGGTGTGAGTTGGCAGCGTGGTAGTGAAATGGCAGGGGACAGAGTGACATGGAGGCGATTTTTTTGTGGCCACCCCGTGCGCGATTGAGGCGTCTGGCAATAGATAGATAGATAGATAGTAAAGGAAGCTAAGGCAAAAAACGAACAGAGAACGGAGGAGGAGAAGACAGTGTTTTATTGGAGAGTTATGGACCAGAAATTGAGGAAGTGGTACCGACGGAGAGAAGGAGAGAAGAGGGTATAAGTAATAATGAAAAAAGCTTGAAAGTGGTGTACACTAATGTTGATGGATTAATATCCGCAATGTTAGAAATTAATGATTTCTTGAGGGTACATGAACCTGATGTTATATGCTTTGTAGAGACTAAGTTAAGGGAGAATACTGATATCCATATGGGAGATAGCAAATACAAATTGTGGAGAAGAGACAGAAAAGATAAAATGGGAGGTGGAGTGATGATAGCAGTGAAGAACAACTTAAGTGTAGATTCTGTGGAAATGGGAAAGGGTAGGGCCGAAGAGATAAAGATGAAATTAGAAACTGGAGAGAACTGTAAGAGAGATATAGCAGTACTATATGTTACACCTAAGACAAGAGCATGGATTGATGGTGAATACCAGGAGATGTTGTCAGACATGGTACGTTATCTACAGAAAGTGATTGAGAAAAGCAACAATATAATTCTAATGGGTGATTTTAACTGTAAAGAGGTGAACTGGGAGGAATGGGACTCAGGAGGCAGCGAAGATTCGAGGGGGACTACACTGTTAAACACTAATGAATAATGTAATGACACAGTGGGTCAAAGAAGAGACACGATTTCAAGGTGATGACACACCAGCAAGATTAGATTTACTGCTAACCAAAGAACCTGACATAACTGAATCCTTGAAATATCTGTGTCCTATAGGAAAAAGTGATCACGTGGTCACTGAGTTCCAGATGATAATAGGAAACGTGGTGCCAAGAGAAGAGCTTTATAGGCAGGGAAGATACAACTCTGGGAAAGCAAACTTTACAGAACTGAGAAAATTTTTTTGAAAATGCAGAGTGGAGAAAATTCAGAGAAACAAGAGAGATTCAAAAGAACTGGGATAACTTTCTAGACCTCTATATTTAAGGAGTGGAAAAATATGTTCCAAGAGTAAGTGGGAAAAAAAACAGGAAAAAGGAGTGGTTTAATAGGTGTATGATAGCGAAAAAAGAGAGGGACATGGCGTGGAACAAATGGAGAAAGAGAGGTAATAACAGAACAAAGGAAGAATATAAAAGAACTAGAAATGAATATATAAGAATTCGCAGAGAGGAAGAAAGGAACTTTGAAAAAGGTATAATCGACAAATGTAAGGATGAACCCAAATTGTTTTATAGATGTGTTAATGGCAAATTGAAACAAAAGGAAGGAATCACCAAACTGAAAGTAGAAGGAGAGGTCTATAAAGATGCGGCAATGCAAGCTGAAATAATGAACAAACGTTTCCAATCGGTTTTTACCAATGAAGGGGAGTTTGTGGAGGGGGAAGGAGTGACTAGGAATGTAGTGATAAAAGATATAAAAGTGGAAGTGCTGGAAGTGTACAAATTACTGGAAACTCAAGATGTAAAGAAAGCCCCAGGACCAGATGGAATTTCAATTTGGGTACTGAAGGAATGCAGAAAACAACTGCTAGATAAGATTCACAGTTTACTTGTATGTTGGCTGGAAGAAGGGAAAGTGCCTCGGGAATGGAAGAGAGCAATGTGGTGCCAATTTACAAGGGAGGAAACAAGGAAGAATCCCTTTACAATAGACCAGTGTCCCTAACCAGCATGGTTGCAAAATTGTGCGAGAAGATTCTGAATGACTATCTATCTATCTATATCTATATACCTAGGCTGCTTCCCCCAAGAAAAGGGAGGTAGCCGAGACAGGTCAACACACTACCAATTAACTCATCCACTCATACACATTCATTCGCATCTTAGCTCCTAAGGGGAGAAGGGACAGATCCTCACCGCACCACACCGCACGAGGGTCAACCACGCAGTGCAGTCAGTGACATCCGCAGCAGGGCCCGACAGCAAAGCTGGTTTACCCCTGCAACATCATAATGGATCCAGCCCCTTACCTGCACCTGACCTGATCAGCTGATCAGACAAAATGCAGGAGAATATCCCCTCAGGGCTGCGTCATCATTTATTCATTCACAATTTCTCTCCATTCATTTCTATCACGCACAGCCACTCTTCCTTGCTCAACAGACAACCCTCTTGCATCCAACGCTCTCTTCACACTGTCCATCCATCCTATTCGTGGTCTTCCTCTCAGCCTTACACCTCTCACATCAGATCTAGTTATCTTTTTCACCAATCGCTCATCATCCATTCTCTCCATATGCCCAAACCATCGCAACACCCTCTGTTCAACTCGATCAGCCATCTCCCGAACAATTCCAGTTCTCCTTCACACTTCATCATTTCTCACTCGATCCATACGCGTCACTCCACACATACTCCTCAGACACCTCATCTCCATTACATTCAAACTTTTCCTCTCTGCTACACCCATATTCCATGTTTCAGCCCCATATAATGCAGTCGGTACCACAACACCCTCATACAGCCTTCTCTTTACATCCATTCTGAGTGAACGACATCCAAACACTTTTTTCATTCCTCCTAGCACCTTTCCAACTTCATTCATTCTAAACTTCACTTCTGCATCTATTCTTCCATCCGCAGCAACATGTGACCCTAAGTACTTAAAACACTCAACCTCCTCAAGCAACTCACCATTCAAAACTATAATCATCCTCCTACCATCTATCAACCTCGTACACTTCATCACTTTACTCTTATTCTCATTTATTTTCAGTTTCCTCCTTTCACACGCCCTTCCAAACTCCTCTACCAACTGTCTCAATCTCTCCTCTGAATCAGCCACCAGTGCAGTATCATCCGCAAACAGCAGCTGCTTCAGATTCCACTCTCTACCATCATTCACCAGACTCAGTCCTCCATCTAACACTCTTGCATTCACCTCCCTTACAACACCATCCATATAAATATTAAACAACCAAGGCGACATCACACATCCCTGCCGCAGCCCCACTCTCACGGGAAACCAATCACTCACAGTATTTCCCACTCTTACACACGCTCTACTATTTACATAAAAACTTTTCACTCCTTTTAGTAACCTGCCATCAAGCCCATTCAATCTTAAAACATTCCACAAAGCCTCCCTATCAATTCTATCATATGCTTTCTCTAAATCCATGAATGCCCAAAACACATCCTTACCTTTCGCTAAATACTTTTCACACACCTGTCTCACAGCAAACACCTGATCCACACATCCCCTCCCTCTCCTAAAGCCACACTGCTCATCACCAATCACTCCCTCTGTACCCTCTCTAACTCTCTTAATTAACACTCTACCATACACCTTACCTACCACACTCAACAGACTTATACCTCTAAA
>JAGKTI010000508.1:88074-113635 GCA_018397915.1 Birgus latro
CCCTTCCAAACTCCTCTACCAACTGTCTCAATCTCTCCTCTGAATCAGCCACCAGTGCAGTATCATCCGCAAACAGCAGCTGCTTCAGATTCCACTCTCTACCATCATTCACCAGACTCAGTCCTCCATCTAACACTCTTGCATTCACCTCCCTTACAACACCATCCATATAAATATTAAACAACCAAGGCGACATCACACATCCCTGCCGCAGCCCCACTCTCACGGGAAACCAATCACTCACAGTATTTCCCACTCTTACACACGCTCTACTATTTACATAAAAACTTTTCACTCCTTTTAGTAACCTGCCATCAAGCCCATTCAATCTTAAAACATTCCACAAAGCCTCCCTATCAATTCTATCATATGCTTTCTCTAAATCCATGAATGCCCAAAACACATCCTTACCTTTCGCTAAATACTTTTCACACACCTGTCTCACAGCAAACACCTGATCCACACATCCCCTCCCACTCCTAAAGCCACACTGCTCATCACCAATCACTCCCTCTGTACCCTCTCTAACTCTCTTAATTAACACTCTACCATACACCTTACCTACCACACTCAACAGACTTATACCTCTAAAACTAGTACATTCATACTTATCACCCTTACCTTTATATAATGGGACCACACAAGCACTTGCCCAGTCAACTGGCACCATACCTTGCACAAAGCACACATTCAACAATCTTACTAACCAGTCAACAATAGTTGCTCCACCACATTTCAGGAATTCCACAGCACACCCATCCATACCTGCAGCTTTCCCTGTTTTCATCTGCTTTACTGCCTCTTGCACTTCCTCCATCGTAATCAAGGATTCATTCAACTCTCCCAACACATCTATTCCTTGCACCCTTCCATCTGCCACAATCTCAGCCTCCCTTTCCTCCTCTACATTCAACAATCTTTCAAAATACTCCGCCCATCTCTTCCTTACTGCATCCATCTCAATTAACATCCTTCCATCCTCTGCTTTTACTCGCTCCTCCTTCCCAGACTCTCCCTTTCGCACCCTTTTCACCTCCTTCCAAAACATTTTCTTATTCTCCTGAAAATTCTCAGTCATCCGCCTACCCCACCTCTCATCTGCTGCCACTTTAGCACCACGCACAACCCTTCTCGCCCTATTCCTCTTTTCCTTATACCTCTCATATGACACCTCATCCCTCCTCTGCAACCACACTTCATATGCATGTCTCTTCTCACCCACAGCCATACTTACTTCCTTGCACCACCATTCACTTCCCTTCCTTACACCACCACCCACTCGTCTCACACCACACACCTCTTCTGCATGCCCCACCACAGCACTCTTAAACAACTGCCATTCCTCCTCCACACTGCCACTCTCCTGATCTTTCACTGCATTCCACTGATCTCTCAATTTCTCCTGATACTCTATCATTTTCTCTCTTTTATCCAACTCACTCACTTTCAAAACCTCCCTGCCACACCTAACTCTCCTAGCTCTCACCCATCTCTTACCTACTCTCAACTTTCCCTCCACCAGGTAGTGGTCAGATATACCTCCACCCTCCCCTCTCAAAACTCTCACATCCAACAATCTTCCTATTACATTCCTGGAAACAACCACATAGTCCATCAATGCTCTGTCAACAACCCTTCCACCCTCCTGTCTCACCCATGTATACTTATAAATATCTTTCTTCTCAAACAAGGTATTCCCAATCACCATCTCTCGCTCAACACACACACCCATCATTCGTTCCCCATTTTCATTTCTTCCAGGCACACCATGCATACCAACTACACCTTCAACTGCTACATTTCCCACTCTAGCATTCAGATCCCCCATCATTACCACATTCACATTCGCTCCAAAGCTCTGCAAACACTCATCAACATCATTCCAGAAAGACTCCTTCTCTTCTTCATCCCTTTCACTACCAGGCCCATATGCACTCACAAATACCCACAACTCACGTTCAAATTTCGCTTTCACCCACATCAGTCTCGATGACACCTCTTTCCATTCAATCACACACTGCTGTACTTCCGGGCTCACTAACAAGGCCACACCTTCTCTTGCCCTTCCTCTATCAACACCTGACAATCTTCCATTCACACTTCCAAATGTAGACTCACCTTTCCCTTTCATCTTTGTTTCACTCAAAGCTAACACATCCAACTTTCTTCTCACAAACATTCTCCCAATCTCCTCCCTTTTAGCCTCAATCGTACTACAACCACGCACATTCATAGACCCAACCTTCAGGGTACGGGGATAACTCGATCCCCCATCCCTTTCTCTGGCCTGTCTCTTTTTAGGAACTAAAAACAGAGGAGGGGGTCCCTAGTCCCCTCACCCCGCCCCTTTTAGTCGCCTTTTACGACACGCAGGGAATACGGTGGCGGAATTCTTCCTAACACAATCTGGCCGCAGTCTAGTAGTACCACCCATAGTGCGGCCAGACTATGTCCCCCCCCGCCACAGGGGGGGGGACATAGTCTGGCAGGTGGATAAAATATCTGGAAGAGATGAATATTTTGACTGAAAGTCAATTTGGATTCAGAAGTGGAAGGTCATGTGTTTCCAACTTGTTGAGCTTTTACTCATGAGCGATTGATGTGCTACAGGAGAGAGACGGTTGGGTGGATTGTGTGTACAGTATTTAGATTTGGAGATGGCATTTGACAAGGTACCCCATAAGAGACTAATGTGGAAATTAGAGCATATAGGAGGACTGAAGGGTAACCTCCTGGAATGGATGAGAGACTTTTTGAGAGACAGACAAATGAGGACAGTAATAAAGGACAGGACGTCTGGATGGAGAAAAGTAACAAGTGGTGTCCCACAGGGCTCGGTGTTGGCGCCAGTAATGTTCCTGATTTACGTAAATGATATGGTAGTTGAAGAGAACAGTTATGCAAGTCTGTTTGCTGATGATGCAAAGATCTTGAGGAAGGTAGAGGTTAAAGGGGACTGTAAAATGCTGCAGGAGGATCTGGATAGGATACATGATTGGAGCCGCATGTGAGAAACGAAATTCAACGCAAAAAAATGTAAAATATTGGAAATGGGTAAAAGCACCAAGAGACCATCACTGAATTATATGATGGGTAATGAACCAATCACAAAAGTGAGAGAAGAGAAAGATTCAGGAATGCTGGTCAAGGATAGTTTGTCACCTGAAAAACACATTAACTAGATAGTTAGAGAGACATATAAATTCTTGACCAATATAAGAGTGGCATTTCATTAAATGAATGAAGAGATGATGAAGAAATTGATAATGACCATGATCCACCCCAGGTTAGAATATGGAGCAGTAGTGTGGTCCCCACACAAAAAGAAAGATATAAACAAGATTGAGAGAATACAAAGAACAGCAACTAAGATGGTCCCCAGTCTGGCAGATCTGTCATATAGTGAAAAGCTAGAAAGGCTGGATTTGCCTTCCTTACAGGAAAGGAGAGAGAGGGGTGACATGATTGCAATGTTCAGGACCATGATGGGAGTAGATAAAACTGACAGAGAAGATATGTTTGTATGTGAAAAGAGAGCAACAAGAGGACACAGGCTGAAACTGAAGAAGCCACGCTGCTTGAAGGACATCAAGAAATAAAGTTTTCCGTATAGATGCACAGACCTGTGGAACAGACTGGACAAAGAGATCATCCAGTCTAAAAACTTAAACGAGATTAAAGCAAAATTTGACTTACTGAGAAAAGAGACGGGACCCCATTCCACGGACTATTACTGTACTTTGTCCAAATTCTCTAATACTGTCCGGCAATTATTCCGATATTCTAGAGCATTCTGCAAGGTAGGCCACCTATACCAACATAACTAACATAAACAGTACATAAAATAATAACACTGACACAAAAATATTAATAACTGAAACAATTGCTAGCTACAACCCTAAGAAAGGTTGTCTAAACAGTTGTTGACGAGACTGTGTAAGGTATATGATAGAAGAAGATCAGAAAGCTGAGGAAAAAGAGGATAATGAAAAAGGAATGGAACACCACAAGGTGAACCAACCACACTCATCAGCTGACTGAAATACACACGCAATCGTCGATTCGATCTTCGACCGAATTGGCAATTTTAATTGAAAATATTTTAATTTTTATCACCATATAGGCTTGTACACCTAATTATTTGAAATTCAGCAAAAAATTTGTGCTAATTTAATTATTAACAGAAAATCAGGATTCAGTGATAATTTCTTAAAGTTAGCATAAGTGTTTTGCATCTAGCCTAACAACTTGCCTTGGACTCTGTTTTGTAATAAATATTGATTTACAATGCAGATACATTTTTTTGTACTCAAAATAAGTATTTATGCAAAACAGAAGTCTGTCAAGGTGTGCTGACGATCTGAAGGGGAAACATCTGCTAACAACTGATTAGCTGACTGAGATATAAACACTGATCTGAAGGGGAAACATCTGCTAACATTGGCGTATTTTAGCTCTGAAATCTAATTTTTTAATAAAGTTATATTAAGTACAATTTTTTTTAGCAGATTTCAGATAATTAGGTGTTTATGAAGTGGTGAAAAGAATTAAAATATTTTCCAGTGTAAAGTGCCGATTGGGTAGTCACACCGAGTCAGGTGAGCTAAGTGAGTAGGAATGGACCCCACTGAGTTTGTCCATAAGAAAATATATATTTTTTAATTACTTATGAATTTTATTGTGCCCAAGCCATCCTTCAATTTGACTGTGTTATGCAATAAACTATTTATAGTGGCATTTGTGAAAGGTAAGAGGCAAATAAGATATCGCCATCCATGAGTTAGGAACTGGTGGCGTGGAAGGTTGGTGGCCAAGATGCATTTCATGTATGAAAATATCTTCCTGTGTGTGTTAATAATGGCCTTTATCGAGTCACAACCTTGCTAAAATAATACTGTGTTGTGCAGCAGACTATCTATCTATCTTGCCAGATGCCTCAATCCTGCAAGGGGTGGCCACAAACAAATCGCCTCCATGTCACTCTGTCCCCCGCCATTTCACTACCACGCTCCCAACTCACACCCCCCTCTCTCATATACCTCTCCACTCCATCCCTCCATCTCATCCTCGGCAGACTGCTTATAGTTTTATATGAGAGAATAATGGCCGAACTTTTGTGAGAATCCCGGACTTGTACGGGCATTTGTCTGGCATTTGATAATATTGTCTGGCCTCAGCATGTGTCTGGGAAATCCGAAATCCGGGAAATAGGGGTCCGTCAAATCGAGGGTCGAGTGTACAGTAATTTCTATAATTTTGTACGTTTCCAAAACACCTTCCCATTATTACATTAACTTTTTTACTGATCTATATGGTTCTAAAAGGTTGCCCTATATACTTTAAAAAAATAAAAATATATTGAAAAAATACACAGTAGCCACTAACCCAATTTTCTGTGTTTTTTGCTCTGGCTTGTAGCAGACTCTGTAGTTTTGCACCAATTCCATGCTGTGATGCAAACTTCTTTACAATTTCCGAGGTCAGTCGGAATTCATCATCAGTTACTAGAGGTTTCACTGTTCTGAAAGATAATATGTTTGACAGAATTTATAGCACTACACACTACAGTACTGTACATGCTATCTAAGGATGACACAAATTATAGCATAATAAGGTACAGGTATATAACACTAATAAACAGCCAAGAACATTTTATACAGATAAGGCTTGAAACAGAAAGGAAGAGAAAATGCCTATAAACAAGTAATTATGTGAAAAAATATACTGGTAATGTACAACCTTAACTAAAAAAAAAAGTTGGTTTCAAAGATAGTTATGATCATTTCATTACTAAATAAAAAATAAAGGCAATTAATGTTAATCAAAATCTTATTATAAAAAGACTCATGTTGCATACAAACAACAGTGCATCGTGCTTACTTCAAGAATTTATTGAGTGTCTGACCCAATTCAGGAACTGGAAGGGATGGCAGTGCTTTCTGATCAACATGATGAAATCGTCTACTTGCAACCATTGCTATGTTACTTGAACGAATAATTCTCCCACACTGCAGCCCCTAGTTGAGAAAACACAGGCAAGGCATTACTTTAACCCCTTCACTCTGGTCATGAATATTTTGGTTTATTCTTGCTGTCTCCACATGATTTCATACAACTTTGCAGAACACCCTGGTAGTAAGATGTTAATGATGGCTATATTTAACTACTCCAGTTTCAAAAATCTCCTCTAAGTTGAATGCAGCAGACCCCTCATTATACTATAATAACGTATGTGACAGCAGAGAAGGTAGGACTTTTTTTATATACATCAGAATTTCACTTACGATTATTATGATCCCGTATGAAACCTCACTGGTCGATATATGATCACTATTTTTACTTATAAAGATTGCCCTCATGCAAGCCTACAGTCATTTGAATGGTCCAAGATGGCATCTGCACCCACTACTAACAGGTGTGTTAGTGCTGATAATAGAAAAACAGTGTCGTGCTGGAGTTCAAGCAACTACTGAAGTAAAATAACTACCATTTTCAGTGAGCTGAAAGCTTGTTTTTAAACTTATTTTTGGTGGTAAGCAGCAAGTTTTTTTTTTTTTTTTTTTAATAAAAGAAAGGAAAAACAAAACAACACGAGCCAGAAAACTGTTCTTCAAACAAAAAAAAAAAAAAAGGGGGGGGGGGAAGCCAAATTCAAGATCCGATCATTTCAAGATGCCTGGACATACTGCGTTTGAAAGACAGGAGATCATAGGAAGCAGGAAATACAAACAGAGGGAGACAGCTCCAGAGATGACCTGTTCCATTAATGAAGGACTGAGTAACGGTTAACTCTTGCATTAGAGAGTTGGACAGAAAAGGGATGAGAGATTGTTGCTAGACAGGTGCTACGCGCTCGTCATTGAGGTGGAGGGATGGAAACAAATAGTTCAGAGAAGCAGTGACCATTGAAGTAGCGATAGAAAAGAGATAAAGATGGTACAGTGTGGCGAAGAGACAGAGGTTGAAGGGAGCCAATAAGAGGAGGAGAGTTAGTAAGACGAAAAGCCTTTGACCCCACCCTATTGAGAAGAGCTGTATGTGGGGAGTCTCCCCACACATGAGAGTTGTATTCTACACAGGGGCGAATAAAACCCGTGTATAAAGTTAACTATACAGTATTAAAGTACGGAGTCGGCTTAGCACACCTAATCTCTAGGAAGCAAATTTTACAAGAGATGTAATATGATCTTTCCAAGATAAGTCCCAAGTGAATGAAACCCCAAACATGTTCAAGGATGATGCAGGATTGAGCTAACTATTATTAAGCATTAGTGGGTACTCCTGTGGAAGATTTTGTCGGGCTGGTGGTGTAAGAATTGAGTCTTTGATGCATTAAAAACAACAAGATTATTTTTACTCCAGTCTGAGATATGAGCCAAGTCAGACATTAGGTGTGCCACGCCTCATCCCTTGTTTGCTAAGTAACTGCTGAGATGGACGCTGCGGGTACTGAATGGAAAGTTGATGGATGGAATCATCAGTGTACGAGTGGACGGGGTTAAGCATACAGCATAAAAGGTCACTGATGAATAAAAGGAAGAGAGTTGGTGATAGGACAGTGCCCTGAGGAACACCACTGTTGATAGATCTGGGAAAAGAACGATGGCCGTCTACAATAGCAGCTATTGAACAGCCAGAAAGGAGGCTATACATGAAGGCACAGATGGGGATGTGAGCTGGGAGGAGGGCAGTGAAGTGCTGTGAAGTGAAATAAAAAACAGTTTAGGAGAGGGGGAAATGTATCTGACTCTCTTAGGTTGGGTGACCCTCGGCCCAAAATTTAACCCCATTGAACTCATAACTGATGATATATGATAAATCATTATGCAACTGATTTGTTCAAATGCAACCTCACAGTTAAACAAGAGTGTCCTGTATATTGGTCCCTCATTATTTCTATCTATCTATCTATCTACTGCCAGACGCCATAATCCCGTAAGGGGTGGCCATTTGCTTTGAGTTATTTATTTTACAGGGAGAGGCACTAATCCTCCACCAACCCACTTGTTGACACGTAGGGAGCATGTATGGTTTAGTTATATGGTTACCATCCAGCACTGTAAATGGTTTCTTGACTTACAGGAAACCATGTGGCTTGTCACTCAATGTAAAGCCACCTGTAAAGGAAAGAAAAGCAATAAGAAGTGGCAGGAAAGATGGGAGAAATAGGAAGAGAGGAGGGCAGGCACAGAAAAAGAATGATAAAGGCTAAGGAAGAAGTAGGAAGCACTACATCAAGTGAGTGGATGATGGTAGCCACCACCTACCACAAATGACATAAAATATGTTTATGGTAGTTTCGAGTTATTTTTTACATTATCGTTGTGCCTATGCCTGGAAGAGGGAGTGAAAGGGTTGAATTTTCAGTCTTAAATGAGAAAACTGCACGTCCTCTGAGGCTAGGCTCTCCCACAAGAGATGAAAGTGGAGGGTTAGATCCAATTAGCAATATAGAAGTTGAGTCGTAACTTCCAGCTCCCACACCACATGCATGGTTAAAAATAGAATTGTAATGCAGTTTCAAAACTATAAATAAGTCTAATTATTACAAATACAGACACAAAGCAGAAATAAATACATTTACATCCATGGAGGACGTGCATATGGTGTGAGGAATGAGGAAGGGGAAAGCATACTCGAGTTTGGGGAGGCTATGGATATGATTGTGTGCAACACACACTTTAGGAAAAGAATTAGCCGGTTGATTACGTACGAGTCTGGGGGAAATAGTAGTCAGATAGATTATTTTCTGGTCAGGGGGGGTTGATAGGAGATTAGTGAGGGATGTTAAAGTTATAGGAAGCGAGGAGTGTGTGCAGCAGCACAAACTGTTGATTTGTGACATGGTGCTTAAGGAACGAGTGATGAGAAGGAGGACATATGTACTTAGGAGGAAAATATGGAAGCTGGGAAACCAATCAGTAAGGGATGCCTTTTATAGTGAGATGAGGAGAGTGGTGGCTGAACAGGAAGCCGTAGATAGAGGCGTTAATGAACAGTATAGAGTCCTTAAGAACAACCTCTTGAGAGTTACCGATGCAATATGCAGTTGGACAAGAGGCCTACCAAGACATAAAGTAACCTGGTGGTGGGATGAGGATGTAGAAGCTGCAGTTAAGGAGAAAAGAAGGCTTTTCCAGGAATGGAAGAATGGTGGTAACAGGGAGGAGTACTTGGCTGCCAAGCGCAGGGCTAGAAGAGAGGTATACAGGGCGAAGTCTGAGTCACAGAGACCTTTACTTGATAATCTAAATCATGGAGAAAGGAAAAATATGATTTTTAGGGTGGCAAATCAGGTGAAGAGGGATAATCGGGACATTGTAGGTGAGCAGTGTGTGAAGAATGATGATGGAAGGGTAGTTGTGAACAATGAGGATATTAGAGATGCATGGAGAGAGCATTAGAGCCGGTTGTTGAATGAGGAGTTTGACTGGGATAGAGAAGGTTTGGAGCTAGCTGATCCAGTGTTTGGCCCTTGGCCTTTGATTGATGCTGCTACTGTGAGTCGGGCAATAGGCAGGATGCGGGTGGGGAAGGCGGCAGGTGTGTCTGGGTTGACTGCCGAAATGCTGAAGGCCTCAGGAGATACTGGAGTGAGGTTAGTCACTGACCTGATAAATATGATTATATATGAGTGTGTTGTCCCAGATGATTGGCTGAAGAGTGCAAATGTAAATGTGTACAAAGGAAAGGGTGATGCCCTGGAAAGGGGAAATTACAGAGGTATAAAGCTCTTAGATCAGATAATGAAAGTAATGGAGAGAGTTCTAGAAGGTATGATTAGAGAAAAAGTGAATATCGATGAGATGCAGTTTGGGTTTATGCCAGGCAGGGGGACCACTGATGCCATATTCATTGTTCGACAGCTTCAGGAAAAATATATTGGAAAGAAAAGGGAATTGTATTTTGTTTTTGTTGATTTGGAAAAGGCTTTTGACAGAGTCCCTAGAGAGGTGGTGAAGTGGGCAATGAGAAAGCTAGGGTTGGAAGAGTGGCTTGTTAGGGTGGTTATGGCCATGTACATGGGTGCTCGCACCCAGGTAAGAGTGAATGGAGCTTTGAGTGATGAGTTTTCCGTGAATGTTGGTGTGCATCAGGGGTCAGTTTTGAGTCCCTTGTTGTTTATCATGATGCGTGAAGCCCTCTCACGTGACTTAAGAGATGGACTCCCATGAGAGATGTTGTATGCTGATGATTTGGTGTTGATTGCAGAGAATGAAAAGGAGGTGGAGGAAAGATTTAAGAAGTGGAGAGATGGTATGGGGTACAAGGGCTTAAGGGTAAATGCAAATAAAACAAAAGTGATGATATCTAGGGTTGGTGGCAGTACAATCAGAGGAGAGGGAGAGTGGCCATGTGCAGTTTGCCACAAGGGTGTGGGAAGTAATTCCATCTTGTGTAGTGTGTTTGTGATAAGTGGGTGCACAAGAGATGTAGTGGTATTAGAGGTAGACTACGAGATGATGCTGATTTCATGTGTGCGGCGTGTTGGGGAGAGCAGGTGGAGATTGTTAGGCATGAGAGGGTTGAACTTGCTGGTGAGTCTCTTGAGTGTGTGGAGAAGTTTCGTTATTTGGGAGACATGTTATGTGCCGGAGGTGGGGCTGGAGTTAGCTCGGTTGCTAGGGTGAGAAGTGGTTGGAAGAAGTTCAGGGAGCTGTTGCCTCTCCTGACATTGACAGGACTCTCCTTACGTGCTAAGGGGTCTTTGTATGCAGCATGTGTTAGGAGTGTGATGCTGTTTGGTAGTGAGACCTGGACAGTAAAGGAAGAGGATATTCGCAGGTTTAAACGTGCAGAAATGACAATGATTAGGTGGATGTGCAGTGCGTCCCCTGTGGGGGCTGGGTTTACGATGGATGAGTTGAGAGGTAGGATGGGACCGGAGTGTATTGGTGTTGTGATGAGGAGAGGTAGGTTGAGGTGGTTTGGACATGTGGAGATGATGGGGGATGATAATTGGGTACAGAGGGTGAGAGGTGTTAATACTGGGGGAGGGGTTGGGAGGGGCAGACCGAGAAAGACATGGAACGAGGTCATTAAGTGTGACTTAAGGGTTAAAGGACTGAAAAGGGAGGCTGACAAATATCGAGCAGCGTGGAGAGCCGCCAGTAGGTGACCAAGGCCGACGCATGCAAGCATGTTGGAGCCTTCAAAAACGAAACGAAACGAAACGAATCCTGCGTGTGCTTTCATGTCTAAAAATGACAGATTGACCTGTGTACATACAGTGGTGTATAGCTAGGGTGTTTTTTTTTTTTTAATATAGAGTATATATATTTTTTTTTCATGGTTTTCTTGGTGTTTAGCATTACTTTGGATATTCCTATATGTGTCTTAATGTCTAAATGTGGCAGATTGACCTGAAAGCAGTGCCAAAATTAGGGGTACTGTACATACAGCAGTGTATAGGTATGGTGTTTTTGGTTTTCAGTGTTATCTTGATGCTGAAAATTATTTTGGATAATCCTATGTATGTTTTGATGTAATAATATGGCAGAATGACCTGAAAATGCTGCCAAAATAAGGAGGGGTACTGTACATACAGCAGTGTTTAGGTAGGGTGTTTTGGTTTCCTGTGTTTTTTCTGCATGGTTTTCAGTGTTTAGCATTACTTTGGATATTCCTACATGTGTTTTGACTGCCTGACTGACAGGAGAACACTGCCAAATTAAGCATAGGTAAATTACTGTACAAATCAATTAGGTATAGGTTGGAGGTGGGTATAGGCAGGGTATGGGTATGGTAGGGGAATAGTGTTCATTAACCAGATGTTGCCACTAGCCAGACATGCCTCTGGCTCTATTATGTCCGGATAAATGTAGGATTACTATACAGTATTATGAAAAGCACAAGATCTAGCACCAACAGAGCAACATTGGCAACTATGGGTGCATGGGTACCAATGGCAAGCCGGTGACCCCGTCATGGGTGCCGACCAGCTCAGTATAGGTGCCAGAAGAGGAGAGAACTTTCGTAATGGGACTATTTATGAGAACCATCAAATGACCGGAAATACTGTGAGACCAGATGCCAAATGAGTGGACTTTTACTGCATTTTTATACATATTTTTTCTGGTGGTGGATGGGGGCGCTCACCATCCACTCAGTCGATGCAGTGCTGCTTTGGGTGTCTGCCCTTTCCTTTTCTCCTTCCTTCCTCTTCTGTCATTCTTTCCACTTCCTTCTGCCTACGGGTGACTTTACACTCCCTTGTCTGTCTTTCCTTCACTCTTTCCCCATCCTTCTGCCAATGACTGACTCTACACTTAGTGACAAACCACATGGTTTCCTGTACACCAGGAAACCAATTACTATGCTGGGTGGTAACCATATAACCAAATTATGGCACCTGGTGGTTTAGAGGGTAATTAAGTTGATCCACTCGGATTGAGCCTGTGTAGGTTTATATCCAAGGAGTGGTTGGAGTTTATTGCTCACATAATGCCACTCAGGGATGAGTGAGGCTGGTGACTAACCTGCCTAACCCAAGGCTCCTCTGCTCCTTAAGGGGCAACATAGGATTAGATGATGGATGGATGGATGGATTTTTTTTTTAAAATGAAACTAACTATCTATCTATCTATCTATTGCCAGACACCATAATCCCGTAAGGGGTGGCCATTTGACTTTGAGTTATTATTTTTTTTTTTATGGGGAGGGGCACTAACCCTCCACCAACCCACTTGTTGACACGTAGGGAGCATGTATGGTTTGGTTATATGGTTACCACCCAGCGTTGTAAATGGTTTCTTGGCTTGTCACTCAATGTAATGCCACCTGTAAAGGAAAGAAAAGCAGTAAGAAGTGACAGGAAATATAGGAGAAATAGGAAGAAAGGAGGGCAGGCACAGAAAAAGAATGATAAAGGCTAAGGAAGAAGTAGGCAGCACTACATCAAGTGAGTGGATGATGGTCACCACCACCTACCACTAAACATAAAACATAAAACCATACTATGTATTTACTTTGTCATACACATACTGGTATCGAGTCATTTCAAACAATTTCAGCACCACTGATTTTTTTTTTTTTTTTTGGGGGGGGGGGGGATTTTTTGTCATCAATAACATCTGCATAACTTTGCACAACTTCTATGCTCTACTTCAAGGGTCAGGATGGGTCTACGAAGCTCAAAATTGCAATGCCAGGCGTGTCTGATGTTCCTCTTCAAGCTAGCAAAAAAAAAAAAAAAAAAAAAAAAAAAAAAAAAAAAAAAAAAAAAAAAGTGATTTTTGAAACTTGAAATCGGCCCAGTGGTCAGCCTGTGGGTCCCGACAAATTCTGCAGGCATAACCACGAAGGGGTTAATGGGCTGAGTATGATCTAGGCTGAGGAAAAGGAAATTAAGAATGGATTGCCAAGTAAAATGAGTCATACTGTACTGTACGTCCATTCCCTCATTCGGGCCTTTCACCCAACACTCAACCACTTTGTGTTAATATTTATTCCTACATACACAGAGCACAAGATGAATGACCATAATACACACATGGCCACATGCAACAGTCTATAAAGTGTTTCTAATACTCTACCCTCAAAATCTGATAATGATATAACCCAGCTTCCTACTGTAAGAAGAAACCGGTGAACTCTTGATGCACACAAGCATACTGTACACTAATGTCATCATGAGGTTGCACTTCTTGAGTGGCACAATACCTTCTTATCTTTACCTTACAGATGGAAAAACATTTCCTATTTTATTTTCTAAATTATTCCCAGTATCATATAGTGCCACCAATTTAGACTATGTATCATCAATAATAACACTAATGCTAATTAAAAACTGGGACAAACTGCAGGAGAGCTCCCATTAACACCTGATGAAATTTTTATGACACGGATCTCTTTTATAATGGTATATTGCAATGCATTAAGGACACCCAGAATCTGCAGAAATAACACTTATGTAACTAAAGACTGTATAATTTGTTTGACACCCAGATTCTGCAGAAACAACATTTGTTACCCAAGAGCACCATTAAGTTTGTTGAAAATGACGAGGCATCCTACGGGGGGCGATGGATCGATTTGTACCTGAAACTCAGTCTCCAAGTCATTACAGTTACTAAGATCAGGTTAAGTTAGGTTCAATTAGGATAGGATAGATAAGGTTAAGCTGTTCAGTCTTATTAGGTTAGGTTAGAAGGGACAGACTGACTCTGAAAACTGGAAGTCTGACATGGTGGATGACTAATTGCCACGGTTTCATGTACAACTAGTGAGGATGTATATTTGATACTTTCGTAATTACACATTTCCATAATTTATTAAAGCTTTCACAATGATAATTATGTTGTAGCTCGTTTAAGGAAAAAATACAAATATAAATTCTATGCATGGATGCTCTCCTACAGTTTCATGAAATACAGTAGGCCTACAGTTTCACTGAATATAGTACCGGTAGGCCTACCGCACAGCACAGACTCTAATACAGTCATCTGACACCCATTATCCATTAAATAACTGATGGGTACCAAATCCTGTACTTCTAAACTAAAGTTATCAATGGATAATCAAATATCACACATCCTCACCCCACCATCCTCATTTTTTTCCCACCTAAGTATGGGGTGAAGAAGGGTTCAGAACACAAGTACAGTACTGTTACAAGCATTACAAAGAGGGATAAACTAACATATGTACACAAATGTTCCTCCATGCACCATTCTCAGCCCCAGAATCCCAACTCTACTTCACAAAGTCACCCTGCAATTTTATTTGTATTATCCACACTTTATGGTATATCTATGAAGTTTTACTTCCTCTCTGTGAGATGAGAGAAATGTGGCTTCCTTGGAGGAATTAAGCCAAAACTTATTGGAAATCTTGGCCATGTTATGTCAAAACTTAGCTCAGATTTTTAGCTGTTCATGAATTCTTATATTCCAGTAATTACTGTACCTATTAGTATGTACATGGCTATTAAACTCCCCATTTTTCCACTTTCTGCGGGGCACATTGTCACTATTAGAAAGGTCTTATCTCAAAAACTGGGACTACACTATGGAGATACTGGGAGAATCCGAGGTGAAACTTGATAAAAAAATATATATATACTGGTAAACAAAATATACATATGCAAAGATATCCCTTCTCTTACCTTCCTGTCTACTGTCTATGCAGTCTACAATATATTCTATCTACTGCTCGACGTCCTAATCCCGTAAGGGGTGGCTACAAACAAATTGCCTCTATGTCACCCTGTCCCCTGCCATTTCATTGCCCTGCTCCCAGCTCACACCCCCCTCTCTATTATACCTCTCCACTCCATCCCTCTATCTCATCCTAGGCCTCCCCTTCCCTCTCTCCCCCTCCACCTCACTCACATACACTCTCCTCATCAATCTCTCACTCTCCATCCTCTCCACATGGCCAAACCACCTCCATGTGTTTCTCCTAACGTGTCCTATCACATCGACATCCACACCACAATATTCCTTCACTTGATACCAAGTACCATAGTCACGAAATGAGAAACCTGTACTTTACACAGGAAAAATCATCCAACATATTACCACTATGCCGGGAATCAAACCCATAAGTGCTTGGGATAGATTAAAAGCATCTACTTGCCCGAATGCCAAGGGGTTATCTCATCCTCTTGATGCCCACAGTGGGGGCGGAGGGGCATTGGTTATAAGATTGTGACAATGTGAGGTAACCTTTACCTGGTCGTGGTGTAGTGGTATGCTGCCTGGCTCTCACCTGAGAGTCCCGGGTTCAATTCCTGGCATAGTGGTAATAGATTGGATGAATACCATAGTCACGCACAGACGTGGCCTGTTACCTTGATTAGGTTAAGGTAGGTTAGGTATACAACAGTAGGTTAGGTATACAACACATCATACAACATATTAGCAACAATTTTTTTTCATTCTGACACATTATAAAAGCCAAATATGAACATAAATATGTGTGTATTCATTAGTACAATACATAAGGCTTTAAAATATTATTTTGCAAATATATACATTTTTTGAGTTAGCTTCATCTCTTTCTCCCCATTTCTCTATAAGACCCTTCAAAAACTTGTACTGGTAACTTACAAAAGAAACTAATATCACATGAGGAGTCATAGCACAAACCAACAAAAAAAAAAAATAAAATATATGTTCAGGAGGATTATTTGGTTAGAAGTATATTATGGCTCCAGTATTGGAATAAAGCCATTAATATATGTATACTGCATATACCGGAAAGCCGTAAAAAAAATCCATATTCCTTCATGAATACTTCACATACGACTATTTGCAACTTATAAATACTGATACACATTATTTCTGATGCTCAACATACACTTCAAATGGGCACCATACCTGACGGAGTACATATGAAGCTGACATAGACATTTCAGTGAACTATCGAAAGTTCAGGTCCCCGGAACGAGATAAGCTGAGAACAAAGGTCGGCCAGATGTGGTGTTGTTTAGCTCAGCTGATCACACTTCGTTGCAGGGTTGCCAGGTTTGGGTAGGCGGTACTGTGGTACAGTCCAAATCTTGCCCAAATCACACCAGTGAACCTCTAAAGGTAAAAGTTTATCATATACAGTATAAACTTGATATTCATATACGTGTATATAAAAAGTGAAGATATGCGGAAGAACATCCAGTAAAAGCGACGGCATTCAAATTTCAGAGAACTGTTTAGTATTATGGTGGGCGATCGTTTAGTAAAATTCTGTAGTTTGTGTGTGCACTGGTTTTGATAGTCAGATGCGGGGGGGAGGGGGGGATAAAAGGTGTTTCAACTGTTTTTTTTTTTGGGGGGGCGGGCTTTACAGGAAATAAGACGACAGTAGGGTCCCCTTTCGCCCCTCTGGATATTCGTCTACTTTACAGATTTCAAGATGTGTGAGATGCAGATGCAGCCACGCCACATGACTTAAGTGCTTTTTGAAGTTAACGATGCCACCATCTTAAGAAATGCTCCAAGCTCTACACAGATGGATCACGTTGTCCCACCATCCTCCAATGCAGTACTACTCTTTGACGGGCTGTCCATCTGCCAGACCTTGGAGACTACAGGGGTCTCATTCTCACCCATTTTGACGGTGGATCTTTGGCCAGACACCACGGGCTGCGGTTGCCCCGTCTGGAAAGATGGTGCTGGTATACAGTACACTGACTCAAGGTCCTCTTTCTGTCAGATCAGCCTTCGTTTAATGAACAGCTTGTCTGCCACACAATCACTTTGGCTGCAGCTGTCATCGCCAAGGAAGCGGGTAGCCTTGAGAGTGGGTGCCATCATGTGGGGATCAGGGGCATGAAGAAAGCTGACACATTAGGGGTGCTGCACCTATTAGAACCAAACATTAGCACCATCCTTAGACAGCTGAGGGGATGCTGCAGGTAACTGTGATGCAGATCTTCGACTTGCCTTCCCTGGAATAACTTTGGTCGGTACAGGACTGATTCCTCATCCATCCCATAGGTGTGGCACCTCACAATGTAGTCTCTCCACTGTGCGACACCCTGACCGCAGAATGGATACGGCACTGACGCGTCTGAGGCTGGGACACACCACGTTGGCATCACACCTCCATCGCCCTGGTTGTTTGCATTGTGGTTGAGAAGAGACAATTGACCAAGTTTTGCGATTCTCCCCACGCTTTAACTCCATGTGCACACAGACAAGGGACTGTCTGTCCAAGATTGGTGTCCGCGATCCCGTTCTGAGTTTCTGTCCCATGTTTCTGTTAGGCATGATGTCCGTGGAACTGTACTCAGCTTCACCAGTGCGTACCTGGGGCGATGGGACTTGTGGCCTTCCTGTTGTGTAATTACATTCATCAAGACGAGAGAGCCGAAGCAGGGTTCTCCTGTGTGGATGGCCCTTTGAACATCACCAAGAAGAACAATAGACAGTAGGAAGATACTGAAATGCCCATCTGGTGGAGCAACCCTGACACCACAACCCTAGGAGGAGGACACGGGGAATTGACACCCACCCTAAGAAGAGGTCATGGGGAGGCAACACCCACCCTAAGAAGAGGCCACGGGGAGGCAACACCCACCCTAAGAAGAGGCCATGGGGAGATTGACAGGTGTTCCATGCCACACCGGCTCACGTCCCCAGCTACCTTATGCCCTTCTTACCCCCAGCCAGACCACAGGAAGTGCATTGGCCAGGTGCATTATCCTCCGACGAGGACAGCACTCACAAGACTTGAGGTGAGACTGACCATTACATAGTTCCAAGTAGGCCCTCGGCAGCAGAGTCCACCGGACCTGTTGCTAGAAGAGGAGGAGAGACCACCGGTCCTTGAAAGCCTACTGTACCCCAGGGGAGCAGTCACGCAGTAGAGTCCACCAAACCTGCTGTAGGAGGAGAGTCCACCGGACCTCCTTCTTCTGCCACCCGCCGTAGGGAGCTGGCATTTCGGAACGTCCACCAAACGACCCTTGCCTGTTCTCCCGAGGAGGGGAGAGAAGCTGTGGTACAGTCCACCAGACCTGCCACAGGGGGAGAGACCACCAGTCATCCCTCAGCTGCAACTTTTTCCCAGCAGCAGGAGAGCGGTAGAGTCCATGGGACCTACAGCAGGAGACAAAAAGTCTGCCGGACTTCCTCCTCCTGTTGTCCCTGGGACGAGTGTCCCCAGACAGAGTCCGCTGGATCTGTCGGACCGAGGGAGAGTCCACCGGACCTCCTTTGTTCACTCCCCTGGGAGGGAGCCTGGGTAGAGTCCCCGAGACCTGCCAGGCAGAAGGAGAGTCCACCAGACGTCCTTCCTCTGCCCCGGCGTGGAGCTCTGGCAGAGTCCACTGGACCTACCAGACTGAGGGAGAGACCACCAGTCATCCTTTCTCCACTAGTCTGGAAGCTCCCTACGAGGGCGCCTTCTCTGGATCAGCACGCCCCTCCAGAGGCCGAGCGAGATGCCCCTCCTGCTCCCCCTCCTCTACAAAGGGCGGAGAGTGCTCCCCAGTCAGACTACTGACGGAGAGTGTCTGGAGCAGACCTGTGGCGATCCAGGGTGTCCCGTCCCTGCAGCCTAGCCCCTAGCACCCCCAGCAGCTGACAGACTCTCCCAGGGCGAGTGGCCGTGGACAAGCCCTGACAGCCTACCTCTCCAGATGAGACCACAGCCCCAGGACCTCGAGGGCCGACCCCAGGCCCGGACCAGCCCAGACCCCCCTCCGGGACTTCCACCACAGCCAAGGGCAGGCACCATGCAGTGCGTCTCCTAGCCCTGTTTGGCCTCAGTCCCAAGGGCCCCCGCACCCCTACGGTCCCCGACAGGGAGGGGCCGCCTACTCAACGTGTCGCCCTCCAGCCTATGCCGGACTCCAGACATTGCCACACAAGGCCGGTGCCTGGCCCTCCCCCTACACCGGGCTGTCACCTGCACGCACCTGTGCCATGACCTCCGTGTGCCTCACCAGCGTCTCTGTGCAACACTTGTGTCGTTATTCCCCGTCCAGAGCGTCGTGATCCCAGTGTAATGCTTATAACCCACCTGTGAAATGAAGAGCTTTGTGACCCTGTGTAATATTAGTGCCTGTGCAGAATACCGTGACCCCCCCCTCACCTGTAACACTGTAACCCTCTGTAATACCATGACCCCTGTGTGTCAAGTACTGTATACTATTATGTCCCATGACCCCTGTGTAACATCTGTGCCCCACTTGTGATATCATGACCTCAGTATAATACTCATAACCATCAATAGTGTCATATTCCTGTGGAATACTTACCCCTTGAAGACACAGTATTGTGATATATGTTCTACTTGTGTCATATATATAGAATTGCCCTATGTACTTGTAGTGTTAAGTCCACTCTATCTGTCTGTAAGGTAATATACGTGTAAGATTGGTTAGCCTGTGTTTGAGATCTGTCCCTTGTCTGCCTGCTCTAGCCTGGTCCTGAACAAAAGAACCCGAGCACATGCCCGTATCTAAGACCAAGTAGTTGGACTCAGAATACGCTGCATAACAAATACAAAGCTGGTAGAAAGCCATCTTTGGGCAAGGATGAGATTCATCGCCCTGGTTGTCCGCAGTGCAGTCAAGATGAGACCATTGACCAAGTCTTGCTTTTCTGCTCACATTTTTACTCCATGCACACACAGACAAGGGGCTGTCTGTCCAAGATTGGTGATGGATTAGGGACGACAACCGTGGAACTACTCCGCCTCACCAGCTCGTACCTGGAGGCGACGGGGCTTGTGTCCCGCCTGTTGTGTACGAGATGTATTGGACGTTTAAAAATGCGGATGCGGATATAGATGCGGACCTATTTTTTCTATTTTGTGGATAAGGATGCAGATGTGAATATTCAGTTTTATTTTCTGTAGATACGGATGCGGATGTCTGATGACTATACCTTCACGGATGTGGATTTTTTTTATTTAAATCTTGTAAAAAAGGTTATTTTGCCCTCAAGATTAAGTCGCTGCATTTATTATCCCTTTAATGCAATTTGAGTTAGTGATTCTAATCATTTTATGCATTTGAAATTATTAATGACGACTTTCAGCCACATAAGATAGTAACCTATTATGTGTTACCAGGATGCTGGATGTGGACCCAAGTCGTAATGCATCCCGCCAACCACTATTCCCAACCTCCTTCCTTTGGAGAGTGGTTAACTTAAATTTAGATGCAAACTTCAGTCAAAATACTGTATAAAAATCAGTCAGTCACTTCAACCTTGCAGTGTTTATGTAAGTTAGTATTTGAATTTTAAAAGAGGCAAATTACTCTTTAAAAAGCAGTTTCTCTGCTTTCTATCCAGGAAGCCACTTACATTTCTCATCATAAATTAAGCCAGCACAACTGAATAATTCCTCACTGGGGAAGCTGCTTGGGGGATCGCAGAGATGTGTGTGAACAAAGTTTCACTAAATCAAAATAGTCTCCTCTTTTCACTTCACCATTTCAAACTGTCTTCACTTGTTCCTTGAATTCTTTTTTGTTTGTTGTACTTCTTAATTTCCTCCATTGAGCTTATAACAATTGGGTCATCCATTTCATCATCACTGCTAATTGATGCAAGAACAGTAATCTCTCTAATATCTGGACGCCCAATAACTGCACACCCCAATGTCCGGACATTTTGGGTTTGGGTCTTTGGAACCCAAAAATGCCACCAAAATACAAATAACCCCCCCAAAATCCTTTTTTTTTTGTTTTGTTTTTACCCTTAAGTTTGAACTTGGCGCACGGCACCGAACATCTGTGTTTATGCACAGTTCCCGCTCCCCAGGCTTCCCTTCCCACCCCCAGTTCCCGCTAAACTACCATCGTGAGTAAACGATTGTTGGGATGATTACCACTTGTACTCGATTTTGTTTAAACAGTTATAATGCATAGTGTTAAGGATTAAATGCAGCACAACACTGGATTACTGTATGTGCTTCAAGAGCATTTTCACCACTGTCAGAGCCTTAAGAGGTGGGGTAATCTTTGTAACAACTACCATGGACGTGTTGTAAGTACTGTACACTGTCAGCTGCTAAATATTTTCCAGACTCACCTCTAATTCCTCATTTTCTGGTTCCATTTCATTTATTTCATGCTTTGTGTCGCTTATTTGTGTGAAGAGGGTCTTAAAAAGGTGCTGTTAACATCTAGGAGGGAGTTACAGTACCCTGTCACCTGCTAAATACAGTATTTTCCATACTCACCTCTACTTCCTCATTCTCTGCTTCCTTTTCATTTGTTTCATGCTTTCTGTTCCTTATTTGTTTGAACAGGGTCTTAAATAGGTGCTATGCATGTCCGGTAGGGAGATATTTAGGTGGTTTTCTGAGTTAGGGTGGCTTAAGGTCCATAAGTACCAGTCCAGGAGGCAGGGGACCAGGAGGCAGGGGACCAGTAACCGGACAGACCCAGTTTCCGGACATGCCCTTGGTTGTATTACATCAGATATTGGAGAGAGAGCTTTTATTCATTGCTTCAGACAATTATCCACTTGTGTTTGATGTACACTTGTCATCTTTTTGCTATTCTTTTTATCAATTTTAACCAGCATATTTGCAATATCCTCATTATAATGGTGCGGATGTGGATGCAATGTTAAATTTACTAAAACTGCAGATGTGTATATGGATGTCAATGTTGCTTGCATTGCAAATGCTGATATCATTTTCGTTTTGAAGGCTCCAACATGCATGCATGCATCAGCCTTGGTCACCTAATGGCGGCTCTCCATGTTGCTCGATCTTTGGCTGCCTCCCTGTTCAGTCTCTTAACCCTTAGGTCACACTTAATGACCTCGTCCCATGTCTTTCTCGGTCTATGCCTCCCCCAGTGTTAACACTTCTCACTCTCTGCACCCAATTACCATCCCCCATCCTCTCCACATGTCCAAACCACATCAGCCTACCTCTCCTCACCACAACACCAATACACTCCAGTCCCATCCTACCTCTCAACTCTTCCATCATAAACCCAGCCCCCCCAGGCCTTGCACGCAGGGACACACTGCACATCCACCTAATCATTGTCATTTCTGTATGTTTAAGCCTGCAAATATCCTCTTCCTTTACTGCCCAGGTCTCACTACCATACAGCATCACATTCCTAACACATGCTGCATACAAAGACCCCTTAGCACGTAAGGAGAGTCCTCTCAATGTCAGAAGAGGCAACAGCTCCCTGAACTTCTTCCAACCACTTCTCACCCTAGCTAACTCCAGCCCCACCTCCAGGGTGCGGATATTCGTTACATCTCTATTGGTACATACACGCACCACAACGAGAGGGCCGAAGCAGGGTTCTCCTGTCTGATCGGCTCTTAGAACATCACCAAGAAGTCAGTAGAGAAATACAAAGATGGAAGAAAGCCATCTTTGGGCAAGGATAAGATCCTTGGGTGCATTCAGGGGGGAAAAATAATGATGAGAAATTATACTTGAATGAAAGGCACCACTGAATATTACTGTATGACAACTTGAATGTTTTTGTTCACACACACACACACATACACACACGAGGCCTGGCTTCTCCAAAGCCGTAAAAATGGAACTGTAAGGCACATATACTGTGCACCATATAACTTCCACACATGATCATCACACTGCCTCACTTAACACACTGTGCCATGGCAAGCAGGGCTTATGTGACCCTAGTGCCCTCCTAAAACCACCACACCAAGCCGCGATCATCGCTCATGCTGCAGCCAATCACAGGACAACCTAACGACGCTACGAGTGCGGAGACGTGCCTAATCTAATCACCTTCGTTCTCACCTGGGTACAAGGCACCAAGGCCTGGCTTGGCTGGCAGGCACGTAAAACTCAGGTGTCCTGCTCCAGCCCAGTCCTCTCCTGAGAGTCCTGACCATGACAGCAGCTAGCCAGGCCTCTCACCTGCAGCCGGGCATGTTAAGTTGTCCTGCGATTGGCTGCAGCATAAGCGATGATCGCAGCTTGGAAGGAGGGGTTTTATGAGGGAACTAGGTTCTCATAGGCCTGCCTGCCACAGTGCCGTGTGCAAAGTGTGGAGGCAGTGTGGTGATCAAGTGTGGAAGTTGTGTGGTGCACAGTATATGTGCACTACGAAGCCTCAACATGGCCAAAAAAAAATAAATAAAATAAAGCCCAACATCACCATGACATCACAGTTCCTGGATCCAAAGAGCATTGGAATGACCTATCAGTTCCCCCCACCAACAGCTTGAAGGCATAATTTTTTTCCCCGTTAAGGGACCTTAACTTTTTATTTGGGACTTGTTGATATCCGAGATCATTTTTCCATGATCGGTACAAAGTTCTCAGTACATACAGATATTCACTGTCCATTTGCACTGAAAGTGAACTTACTTATGGTGAATGTGCACCCTGGGTGGAGTAGTTGCAGTGTCCTCTTTGGAGCCATACTTGCATCTTGCTGTGGGAACTGATCCAGTCCAAGTGAGGTGCTGTCTACCCTAAGCGGGTACCAGATCCCTACACTGTGTATGTAATGAAGCATACCTGTAGGATGGCCTTATAGCAATTACTTAACTAAGATCGATGAGTCTGCCTGGCCAGAAAGACTGGGGTTAAGCAGCAACAAATCAGTGCCCCTTGACTCCATTCCATCTTTCCAGTCCTAAATCTAATTCCTCCCTCTCATTCCGTACAGTAAACAGTGAGCTATCAACATACAAGTCCCAAGGGAGCCATCCTAGTTACTTGACTACCTCAAAAGCACTGTAAACAACATCAGAAGGTTTGGAACATATCTTTGGGTCATTCCAACATTCACAGACAATTCATTATTATGGACAAGAATGAGTACTTGCACCCTCATAGTCAAAATACAGTCCACTCAACACCCAACTTCCTCATTGCCCTCTGTTCCACCTCTTTAGACACATTATTGAAAGCTTTCTCTAAGTAAAGAAAGTAAAGCTCTCTTATCTTACTCAATATGGCCCAATGTGAATTATGCTGGAGGTTGGATTTTTATTAAGTCAGAAAAACGTTTGTCCATCAGTGAAAATATTTATTGTAAAAGCTTCTGTACAACATACTGGCAGGAATAAATAATGACAAACTACAGGATAACTCATTACACTATAATACTTAAGGTGTAACTGATTATTCTGGAGGCTGCTAATCCACATATGATGGTTTCTTCTGCATACAGAGTATTCATTCAATACATGTGTCCAAAAATTTGAGGGGGGGGGAGGGAAAGCCCTTGAAAAACCTTTAATTTACGTAATATAATTCAAACTTTCTATTTTGTATAATCATATAAACCAAATTAAATAAGGTGTACGAATGTCCTGTTCTGAATATGCTAAATTTATGGTACTGAAACTTAATATTATAATTCTAAAATTCTGAATCACTCTCATCTTAAATGTCAGGACCAACTTGCCTAGCCCCGGGCATCTCCACTCCTCATGGGGCAACGAAGGATTGGATGATGGATAGATGGATAAAATTCTGAAATGCAGCTGCACCCAAATCAAGACTTAGGAAAATACTGAATGAACGTAACATATATCCTAAATATCTAAAATAGATTACATGACTAAAGACAAATGCTTATAAATTAAGATTCTCAGAAACAATTACATTTGACATTCAAAAAAACTATACCATATAGGTAACAAAACCCAATGATTGTACAATAGTACTAGAGATCTTACAAAGATACAAAGGGAAGAGTATACTATACTGTATATCAAAGGCAAAAACTAGACTGAACATAAGGAACAGAATTACAACAATCCCAACTCACTATCAAATATGGTAACATTATTAGGGCATCTTTTTCACATTGTAAACTTTACACTGAACAAATTTCTATTGTCCTGGAATTTATAATGTATCTGCTACATAAATAAGAAAGCAAAGCACAGACCAAGGAATGTTCTGAATGAAAATAATACATCCTATCACAGAATACTCATATACATCAATGATCCACAATAAATGGACAGTGGTTAGCTTAAAAAAAAAAAAAAAATTATATATACCTGTATACTGTGTATATATATATATATAATATATATATAATATATAATATATATATATATATAATATATATATATATATAATATATATATATATATAATATATATATATATATAATATATATATATATATA
>JAGKTI010000508.1:117071-131131 GCA_018397915.1 Birgus latro
TTGTTTGGTGTTGTTGTGTTTGTTGTGGGTTGTGGTTTTGGGGGTGGTGTGGGTGTTTGTTGTTGGGTCAAGCCACAAACTATTTGTTGTTGTTATTGTTATAATACCACAATACATATACACAACTGATTATAACTAGACTTAGGTAGTCTAGGCTGCCATACAGCAGGGTCTATGCCATGTACTGGGCAAACTTTTCATCGTTGGCATCCATCATTGTTTCACAGTTGGTCAAGTTGTCCAGGGGGACTCCCACAGCAAAAGTGTGTGGCAGTGTACTGTGTGTGTGTGTGTGTGTTAACAATGCAAACAGTTCTGAACCACTTTACTGATGCAACTAATGCTGAAAATTTTTGGTAAAAAAATTTCATTTCTCCAATGCCATTTTTAGTGCAATGTATCAAAACTTCACGTCCACGTTAAGTTGACATTCCTCTAAAACCTAAGCCCAACAGAAGCCAAGTCCATGCAGTAGTTTCGGAGCTATAGGCCTCTGAATTGGAATTATTGGCATCTCAGTGAAATTACACCGTTTTACCCTACTTAGTTATACTGACCTCATCACCATCACTCTTCTCTGCTTTCTCCTCATCAGCAGTATCTTCCCCTTCACCCTCCTCCTCCTTCTCATCAGCAGCATCACTTTCAACATCATGTTCCTCAGTGGGAACATCAGGGTTTTCCTTGGAATCTTCTGATGGCTTTTCAGTGGATTCTACTTCTCCCTGAGGGTCATCATCTGCTGGCTCATCTGTTTTCTTGCGCTCAGCATCTTTATCCTTAGTATCCTGTGATGTGCATACACTTACCATTAAAGTACTGTATGGTATTCCTATATTTTTACATCAATTATGTCATTTTTCAATAACACATACTTCTCTTAATTTATGATTTTGCACTGCACTAAATTACAAGTTAACAACTGTTTATACAATGCGCTTACTGTACAGCATAGCTTCTCAAAAATGACTACTGTAAAAGAAAAAGCTGGAAATATCACAAACTAATACAAAGTTACCTTGACTTCAGCACAGCAACAGGTAAAGATCAAGACTACGGGGATGGCCACCAGGAGAACATAAATGCCATACAGCCAAGGGTTTTTGTTGGAGTAGTTGATGATGCGTCGGAAGACACCAACCTTAAACAAAACCAAAATGCCTGCTACTAAAAATACTGTATGAAGCAGTACTTCAAGAGCTTACTCTACAAACGGGAAAGATACTGTACAGTCAACGTATATGCACTTTCATTGCTACTGTTACCCTGGTCTGTCTGGCTGAGTAGACTCATCAACCACAGACAAGCAACCCCTTGCAGGGCTGTCCTGTGCAGTGAATTGATGTTCCCATGCAGAAGCAGCACCTCACCACAGTGAGGCATGGGGAGGAGTATAGAGGTTTGGTTCCTGGATGGACATTGCATTTGCATCTTTTCACCTAGTAAACATGGGCACCATAGTAGGCTTCACATCACCCTGTTACTAGGTTATATCGTTACCACCCAGCATTTTAAATGGTTTCCTGGGCTATAAGAAATCATTAGGTTTGTCACTCTGTGTAGAGCCACCAGCATTGGAACGAAGAGTAATAAAATACGACAGGAAGGATGAGATATATGCACAAATGAGGACAGACACAGAAAAAGAATGATAAGGGTGAAGAACAAGTAGGTGGCACTACATCAAGCAAGTACAGTAGATCATGGCCATCATCACCTACCACAAGTATGGACTAAAAGGTTAAAACCAAATACAAGCACCAGTCTCTAGTAGATATCTGGAAATAGAAGTTATACACTGGTAGAAACCCTAATTGAACCTGGAAGAAGCCTGAGAAACAGTAAGCATGAAGCCTACAACACAAGCAAGCATTTATTATCATGTATTCCTACTTAACCCATTCAGTCAGCAAGATCTCTCCTAAGCTCAATAAAATAGTGGCATAACCAATGGAAAAAGCCACCAGACTGAATGGATTTATTTCTCCTATACTGATTACAACCATTTGGCTTTAGCCAGAAATAATGTACATCCTACAGTCATAAAACAGAAGGGCTTAAATCAATCACAAGTACTGAGTTACTGTACTGACAAATACAGCCTAAGGTTTCTAAGGCATGAGACCCTAGCAAGAATCTTGAAACTAAAGGAGGTACAATTTACTTCAGTTAACTTTTGGTCTAATGCTGATGACAGTAAAGAAATGTAGTAGTAATTATACCTCATACACTCGTTTTACCAGACAGTAAATAAAGATGGATGTTGGAATAATGAGGTAGGCCAAATACAGGAGCCAGGCTACCGGGTTATTATTGGTCAGCTTCAGGAACTTCTCCCACAGCGTAGTCTAGAAAGTGCTCCACTATTTTAATCAGGTGCTGGAAATATTATAGTACTGTGTTCCAACTTAGGTTCAAAATACAAACCATGCTGGATCATGATGTGACAACTACATTATAAATGAAATAGTATTAAAATTACATGCATACACTAGGGTAATCCCTCAATTATCCAATGTAACAGAGCCAAAGGCATGTCCAGGTGATGGCTCCATCCGGATAATGGTTATCTCCCCTGGACCCCCTTCGTACAACTCAACTTTGAAAGCCATTGTAAAAGGCCACTACAGTACATAATACAACATGCTTGCCCATCTCATTCCTGTATTTATTCTCTTCCTCTCTCCCAATTGTTAGAAGGGACACCATTTATGTCATTCCTGTATTTATTTATGTATCCCCCCCCTTAGTTTACTACAGATAGAAGGGACACCACTTATGTCATTCCTGTATTCATTCTCTCTCTCTCCCTGGAGAGGGAGGGAGTGGAGAGGGAGAGAGAAAGGAGGGACCAATTTTCTCTCCCTCTCTCACACAAACATGAAACTCACTCATATGTACATATATACAATCTTTTCCTTACCCATAAATATGCACACACATACCACATACACACACGTGTACACATATTGGGAATGGCCGAGAGGGGGTCTAGCGAACACTGGGCTGAACTAACACCAAGCCAAATAACGTGGCATCATCACAAACATCAACACCACTGTGCACACTTTCAATACAATTATACAAAATGCAAACAAGAGACACATCCCTAGAGGCAACAAAAAGGAACACAATCCCAACTTCACCAAAAATTCAAGGCCTCATCAGTCAACGGGACACACTGCGACCCCCCAACACCCCATACACGTGACACCATACAAAAAATACGACACTCAAATACACAATAAAATCAAAACAGCAAACACTAAACTGGAATAATTATCTCCAAACACTTGACCACAAAACAAACACCAGCAAACTCTACAAAACACCAAAAAGCATCACTCTCTCCAACAGCAACACTACACAATCACATGCTGCCATCACAACAACAGACACCATACCCTCAAACAAACAACAAGCAAACAATCTCATCAATTACTTTTCACATGTCGCCATCGCAATCCCCAACGCGACGACTGACGTATCATCCAACGTAAGGGACAGTTCCCCACAGACCCAGACTTCGCAACTTTCACTTACAACCAGACGAAGCACATCATTAGCAACCTTAAGCACTCGTCTGCCTGTGGACCAGACAACATAAGCAACATACACATTAAACACCTCCGACCACAAGGCATACAAGCACTCACCAACATATCAAACTACAGCTACTCACACAACATAATACCCAACATCTGGAAGCATGGCATTATCATCACTATCCCCAAACCCAACAAAGACCCTACGTTACCTTCCTCACACCGCACCATCATACTCCTCTGCACCCCCTCCAAAGTCACTGAACGACTCGTACTACAACTAGTAACACCTCACACACCCCTAGCCCCATCACAATGCAGTTTTAGGCCACTACACTCCACAAACACTCTTCTTACAGACCTTACACAAAGAGTTTTTGATGGCATGAATTCAGCTAGGCCACCACACAGAACACTCCTAGTCACACTAGACATTAGCAAAGCTTTAGATGCCATCCCCCACCACAACCTTACAAACAAAATATTCAACACAAACATGCACAATAACACAAAATGATTGCTGGCAAACTACTTAGCAGGAAGATATGCACATGTAACACTTGCCGATCAGTCTTCGAACACCATAAACTTCACAAATGGCATCCCCCAAGGATATGTTTTGTCCCCTACACTCTTTAACCTATAGATGCATGACATACCCACACCCCACACACCACAGATACACACAGCTTCCTATGCAGATGACATAACACTTAAATCACACCAAAAGGCAATCACAACCACACACATCCTCCAACCTTACATCAACACACTACATGAATGGTTCACCACAAATAGGCTCAGAAGTAACCCCAGCCAAATCTACAGTGACCCTTCTCACAAACTGGACAGCAGAACATTATAAACAACACTCCCCTACCACACACACACACACACACAAAATCTTTGGTGTAACATACATCAATGTCATTTAAACAACACATCAGAAACATCAGAGATAAATTAACACCAAGACTCAATGCCTTGAGGTAACTTGCCCATACAACATTTGGACACAACAAAGGAACCACCACCACAGTATACAAACAATATATACATTCAGTGATGAATTATGCAAGCCCTGCTTGGGCTCCTAACCTCACTAAATCACACTACAACACTCTACAGACCATACACAACAAGGCCCTAAAAATAATCACAGGCTGTACAGCTACTACACCCACAGATCACGTACATCAAGAAACCAAAGTCCTCAAAGTCAAGGATCATCTGGACATGACAGGCGCCCAAATTCTCGCTGCAGCCTCCACAAACCCACAACATCCACTAAACTATGTGGCAACACATCCACACACACCAAGGAACATCAAAACAACACTCAGCACACAATATCATACACAAATACAGTACTGTCATCTCTACCCCCTCGCCTGCCTCAGACCAGCTTCCAGAAGCATATCCATACTCAGAGCACTTGCCACTCCATTATGTCACTTAAAGACAACAAACAGCTGCATGCATGGCCTCCTGATATCCACCCTTCTGAATCTTATCTCCCTCGTGATGACAGGGTCCACCTGGCCAGACTGAGATGTGGGTGTCATCCAGCCCTCCTAAGTTATTAGAAGAGGCTGGATGACTCCATTGCTGATGCCTGTCCAGGATGTAACACAGCACCCCATACTATTAATCACATTATGGAAGACTGCATTGCACACAATCACCTATGCCAACAACAAATCATACACTCCTCGAGAGCTCTGTGTGAAAGCCCGGTCTCGGCCGTAGCCTTCCATAGAGACTTGGGGCTGTTCGGCCAGACTGCCTAGGGAACAACTACTACTACTACTACTACTACAGTGTGGCACCACCAGGCTATTCCCGTCGGATGCAAGCATTTTGCCCAGATAAAATGGAAAATGTATGAGTAATAGTTTTGAACTGCCAGATCACAGCACCAGGGTAATGGATTGTCCAGGTAATGGACATCTGGATAATAGAGGGATTACTTACATAAAAACTACAAGTCAAACTTTTCTAATATCAAAGTGAACACTTTAAACATACAGAAGGACCCCCGTGTCTGCTAGGACAATTTTCCAGACTTCCTTATATCAAAGACCCCTTTACTCTTCAATCCCTGGCTGGGAACCCCGATTGCCCTTACAAAAATCAACAAATCCTCTCACCCAGAAACCATCACCACTGCCAATCCAAATTAAGTGAGAGACTCAAGTGATAAGCAGGAGAGAATGAGAGGAAATATCCTCCTCCTTCTACTCATCATCTAATCCTGTGTTGCCCCATGAGGAGTGTAGGAGCCCGGGACTAGTCAAGTTGGTCCTGACCAGACTCACTAATCTGAGTGGCATTACATAAGCAATAATACCCAACCACCCCTTGAATATAAACCTACACTGGCTCAATCCAGTTGGAGTGCCTTAATTACCCACTAAACCAAGAGGTGCCATAATTTAGTTATATGGTTACCACCCAGCATAGCATATGTCATCCTGGTGTACATGAAACCATTTGGCTTGTCACTCAGTGTAGAGCCACACTTAGACAAAAGGAAGAGGAAAGATTGAAGAAAAGATAGACAGAATACGATGGAAAGAAAGAAGGAAGAGAGGAAAGGGCAATCACCCGAGAGCAGCACTACAATGAGTGAGCGGATGGTGAGTGCCCCCACCTACCACAGAAATATCCTTGTGATTAATATGAGAATAATAACAGTGGCAACACCACCAAGCTGTTCCTAGTACATTCATCCCCATGGTTACATGGTAAATATGTTAAATTAATTATATCGGCATATACTTGCAATTATATTGGCATATGCTCCACTGGCAGGATTGGATGACACAGAGAAGGACAGATTTTGGGATGATTTAATACGTGTAGTAGGTGGTATGGGCGATGATGATGTAGTGGTTCTGGGAAGGGATTTAAATGGTCATGTGGGTGAAGCAGCTCAAGGTTATGAAGGAGTCCATGGGGGATATGCATATGGTGTGAGGAATGCGGAAGGGGAAAGAATACTCGAGTTTGGGAAGGCTATGGACATGATTGTGTGCAACACACATTTTAGAAAAAGAATGAGTCAGTTGATTACGTACGGGTCCGGGGAAAATAGCAGTCAAATAGATTATTTTCTGGTCAGGAGGGTTGATAGGAGGTTAGTGAGGGATGTTAAAGTTATTGGAAGCGAGGAGTGTGTGCAGCAGCACAAACTGTCGATTTGTGATGTGGTGCTTAAAGAACGAGTGATGAGAAGGAGGACATATATACCTAGGAGGAAAATATGGGAGCTGGGAAACCAATCAGTAAGGGATGCCTCTTATAGTGCGATGAGGAAAGCGGTGGCTGAACAGGGAGCTGTAGATAGAGGCGTTAATGAACAGTACAGTGGGGCCGCTCGGGTAGCATTTTTTTGGTTAGCGAATCCACTGATAGCGACAGGAAAGAAACTATCTCATAGCGATTAATGCTGCACAGATAGCAAAAATCCGCTAGGCATTTACCACGTAGCGAGCAGGTGGGCAGAGTTGCCAAGGTTGGAACCTGATTCAAAAGCAATACTGGGTGAGTATCATCTGATCTGATCTGAATGCTGATGGTGTATACAAGCAGACCTTCATTTGTAGCGGGTGACGGGCAGAGTTGCCAAAGTCGGACCCTGGTAACACTGACAGTGAGTGCGAGTCTATCCTCATGCTGATGGTGCACAGTTAGCGAAAATCCGCTAGGCATTTAACATGTAGCTAGCAGGTGGGCAGAGTTGCCAGGGTCGGAACCTGATTCAAAAGGAAAACTGGGCGAATATCACCTGATCTGATCTGAATGCTGATTATGCATGGGAGCCGATCTTCATTTGTAGCGGGGCGGGTGGATGGGCAGAGTTGCCAAGGTCGGACCCTGGTAACACAGACAGTGAGTGAAAGTCTATCCTCAGTCAGTTCATTGACCCATTGCCTATCCATGAGCTGTGCGTTCACTCAACCCTCAGTCTCTCCATTGTTAAAGTTTTTTGTGACCTTCCATTTATTGTCTGGGGACTGAGTGCTCTGTTATCATGGTTTCAACTTCGAAGCCTGGCCCAAGTGGTGGCGGTGGCCCAGGGAAAAAAACAGGAAGAGCAGGTAGTGTAAAAGTGACAAAAAAGGTCAGAGAATACATGCGTGGCAAGCCAAAGAAACAATATAGCGTGAGGCACAGAGACAAGCCCTTTTGAATGCCTCGTCAGACGAAGAGGACGATGTCGACATGCCCCCTGTTCAGCTCGAGAAGGACCTATATGATGGTTGGGAAGATGAGGAAACAGAGGCCCATCGCATCGAGAATGAAGTTCGTTTGCATGTGTTACAACGTGAGGGACAAGAGAAAGATGAGGGATGAGAGATGGAGCGTGAGCAGAGTCAGGTCCGTGGTCGCTAGGTTGCTGCGGCACAATAACCACCAAGCACGACAGTAATTTCAACAATAAATAGCAAAAATGATTTAAAAGTTTGTTTATCCATTTGCATGTTAAGTTTATTTTATTAGTGTTCACAATAGGAATTTAGGGTTTCGTTGGAGTGTAGTACAGGTATTTATTTTTCAGCGGCTCTAGCAGGCTGCCACGGTACGGTAACTACAATTGATAACAATATCGTCGTCATCAGCCATTGAGGTCCACTGCAGGACCGGCCTGTAAGTGGCACTCAAAACGAATTAAAAGTAAGTTTGTTAATCTTCTTTGAATATGTAATATACTATCTTATTACTGAAGAAATATGACGTGATATTAATGGTTAATGGAGGAAATTAGGGATATACCTGAAGGAGTCAGGACAGTAGTTCATTGACCCATGTGAAAGTATGTATCCTAAGCTTTTCTTATAACTAATCTCCAACTATCTCTCTCCTACCAAATTTTACAGTTTCAAATTTTTCCTTTACCTTTACTTTTCTCTTGGGGGAATGCCAGTATCTAAGCGATACTGATGGGTGGAAGGTGAACCTCCCCGCAGTCACCCCAAGAAGAAGAAGAAGAAGAAGATTGTTTGTTTATCCACACACTGCGCATCCATTCAACTTGTCACAGTCTCTCGACACTGTTAAAGTTTTTTGTGACCTTCCATTTATTGTCTGGCTACTGAGTGTTCTAATATCATGGCTTCAACATCGGGGGCTGGCCCAAGTGGTGGTGGTGGCCCAGGGAAAAAACAGGAAGTGCTGGTAACGTAAAAGTGACTGAAAAGGCCAGACAATACATGCGTGGCAAGCCAAAGAAACAATACTGCGTGGAGGAAAAGAAAATGATAATTTTTTGAATACTGTATGTAGTATACGTTTATCTTATTACAGTACTGTACTGTACTTAAGAAATATGACGTGATACTGATGGGTAATGGAGGAAATTAGGGGTATAGCTGAAGGAGTCCAGGACTGCATTAATTTTTTTAGGTAAGAAGTTTGACCCTCGGGTAGCGATTTCCTGGATAGCGGCCATTTTGGTGGACTAATAAGGTCGCTATCCAAAGGGCTCCACTGTATAGAGCCCTGAAGAACAACCTCTCGAGAGTTACCGATGCAAGATGCGGTTGGACAAGAGGCCCACCAAGACATAAAGTAACTTGGTGGTGGGATGAAGGTGTAGAAGCTGCAGTAAAGGAGAAAAGAAGGCTTTTCCAGGAATGGAAGAAAGTTGGTAACAGGAAGGAGTACTTAACTGCCAAGCGTAGGGCTAGAAGAGAGGTATACAGGGCGAAGTCTGAGTCACAGAGACTTTTACTTGATAATCTAAATCATGGGGAAAGGAAAAACACGATTTTTAGGGTGGCAAATCAGGTGAAGAGGGATAATCGGGATATTGTAGGTGAGCAGTGTGTGAAGAATGATGAAGGAAGGGTAGTTGTGAACAATGAGGATAATAGAGATGCATGGAGAGAGCATTATAGCTGGTTGCTGAATGAGGAGTTTGATTGGGATAGAGAAGGTTTGGAGCCAGCAGATCCAGTGTTTGGCCCTTGGCCTTTGATTGACGCTGCTACTGTGAGTGAGGCAATAGGCAGGATGTGGGTGGGGAAGGCGGCATGTGTGTCTGGGTTGTCTGCCGAAATGTTGAAGGCCTCAGGAGATACTGGGGTGAGGTTAGTCACTGACCTGATAAATATGATTATATATGGGTGATGCCCTGGGAAGGGGAAATTACAGAGGTGTAAAGTTCTTGGATCAGATAATGAAAGTAATGGAGAGAGTTCTAGAAGGTATGATTAGAGAAAGAATGAATATTGATGAGATGCAGTTTGGGTTTATGCCAGGCAAGGGGGCCACTGATGCCATATTCATTGTTCGACAGCTTCAGGAAAAATATATTGGAAAGAAAAGGGAATTGTATTTTGTTTTTGTTGATTTGGAAAAGGCCTTTGACAGAGTCCCTAGAGAGGTGGTGAAGTGGGCAATGAGAAAGCTAGGGTTGGAAGAGTGGCTGGTTAGGGTGGTTATGGCCATGTACGTGGGTGCTCGCACCCAGGTAAGAGTGAATGGAGTATTGAGTGATGAGTTTTCTGTGAATGTTGGTGTGCATCAGGGGTCAGTTTTGAGTCCCTTGTTGTTTACCATGGTACTTCAAGCCCTCTCACGTGACTTCAGAGATGGACTCCTGTGGGAGATGTTGTATGCTGATGATATGGTGTTGATTGCAGAGAATGAAAAGGAGGTGGAGGAAAGATTTAAGAGATGGAGAGATGGTATGGGGCACAAGGGCTTAAGGGTAAATGCAGATAAAACAAAAGTGATGATATCTAGGGTTGGTGGTGGTACAATCAGAGGAGAGGGAGAGTGGCCATGTGCAGTTTGCCACAAAGGTGTGGGAAGTAATTCCATCTTGTGCAATGTTTGTGATAAATGGGTGCACAAGAGATGTAGTGGTATTAGAGGTAGACTGCAAGATGATGCTGATTTTATGTGTGCAGCATGTCGGGGAGAGCAGGTGGAGATTATTAGGCGTGAAAGGATTGAACTAGCTGTTGAGTTTCTTGAGTGTGTGGAAGAGTTTTGTTATTTGGGAGACATGTTATGTGCTGGAGGTGGGGCTGGAGTTAGCTCGGTTGCTAGGGTGAAAAGTGGTTGGAAGAAGTTCAGGGAGCTGTTGCCTCTCCTGACATTGAGAGGACTCTCCTTACGTGCTAAGGGGTCTTTGTATGCAGCATGTGTTAGGAGTGTGATGCTGTATGGTAGTGAGACCTGGGCAGTAAAGGAAGACGATATTCGCAGGCTTAACACGGCACGTCCAGACCGATTTCCAACCTACGACACCCCAAAATCCCGAGCATTTTTGGATTTTTTTTTTTTTTTTATTGGCTCAAACCTGCGCTTTTGGTGAGAAACATCGAAAATTCATAGAGAAATCGCGATCCTGTGCTTAAAAATGTTGATACAGGTGTCATGCAACCTTATGTTTTCCTTCTTTTTCAGGGTACCTGGCTAAAGGAAACGAACTATGGAAGGATTAACTAATTCAAGCCACTTTCAATTACGTATTTATTTATGTATTTGGTACGAATTTGTGTGTAGTAACAGACTATATTAGTTTTCATATATTTATATAGGCAATAGAAGCATTGTTCAGTCACCAAACACATCCACATATGGCACCATCCTTTATGACATTACCACCTCATCACTTCTGTTTGTTTCTTGCTCTAGCTTCTTTATTTCTTTGTCCTCCACCTCAGAAATCACTTTCACCATCATTGGAGAGATCGTGGGGCAACATACCTTTACTGGCCAGCTTACTGCTAACAGGTGAATTGCCCAGTGTGAGGGGGGAGGGGGGGTTAGGTGGGGCCAGGAAGTATCCCCGCTTGACAGCAGGTAGAGGAAAGTCTCCCACATATACCTACCAAAAATCACCCATGAAACTTGAAAAATGTGCAAATTATGACCCTTGCAATTGCGCGATGTACCTGTACGTCGATGGGATTCCTCGGGTTAAACATACAGAAATGACAATGATTAGGTGGATGTGCAGTGCGTCCCTGCGTGCAAGGGGTGGGGGGGCTGGGTTTACTATGGAAGAGTTGAGATGTAAGATGGGACTGGAGTGTATTTGTGTAGTGATGAGAGGTAGACTGAGGTAGTTTAGACATGTGGAGAGGATGGGGGATGATAATTGGGTGCAGAGGGTGAGAAGTGTTAATACTGGGGGAGGGGTAGACCGAGAAAGACATGGGATGAGGTCATTAAGTGTGACCTAAGGGTTAAGGGACTGAACAGGGAGGCTGACAAATATCGAGCAGCATGGAGAGCCACCATTAGGTGACCAAGGCCGACATGCTTGTTGGAGCCTTCAAAAACTAAACGAAAATGAAACTAAGGTAATGTGTAACTCAAATCTGCATAACAATGAGAGAGAGAGAGAGAGAGAGAGAAATATAAATAAATAAATAAATATATATATATATCTATATATATACATCATCAACCACTGAGGTACACTGCAGGACCGGCTTATCCCTACCAAAGCAGAGACGATACAGCCATGTATCTCTACCTAGTGGTTTACGCTGTCTGGTAGAGACCGTATGTTGGATGAGAAGTGGTTGTGAAGTAATTGTTGTGTTGTAATGGCTTTGGATGTGTGTGTAGTCTGTGAACCAAGTGTAATCGGCCTGCCTTAAGCTGACTGGGTGCAAGCATACTAGTATGTGACACTGGTTCAACCACAGCACTCCTTGTGTCTGCCAAAGTGGTCAGTGGCTTGGTGAACGCTCCCCAAAGTTTTTACAACTTTGGCGGAAGGTGAACCCGCGCCCACCAACGTGCGAGACACACACACTGCCACTGTACCAAAGAGGCTCCACACACACACACACACACACACACACACACACACACACTGTATACAGTAAATCCTTCACAAGTCGAATTATATGGGGCTCTACCCTGGTTCTAATTACCGAATTTTCCGTCTTACCGAATTTTCACCCCCCAAAATTGCCAAGACAATACCTATTACTTGTCCTTTCAACACTAAATTAAAGGAGAATGGAGCCTATAAAAAAATAAGTTATGACAATAAACAATATAGTGCATTTAATAAACCTTTAACCCCTTCATTGCTGGGTGTACTTTCATTTTGTTCTTGCAGCCACCAGACGATTTTAGTCAGTGTAGGGAGGATCAGTGGAAGTGCACGGGGTTGGTACAGCCTTAGTTAGCCCCTTCAGTACATGAGTCCAGTCCTGAGTGCCATAAAATCGACTGCAGGAAGCGTAAATAAAGCAGAAATAGACGTCACGGTATTGAAGTGGTTAACTGGTAGAAAATCATTCACAGAGGCAGTACACACCCGTCGGCAGCGTGTGTTGGAGATGAATTTTCACCCTCCAAATCGCAAAAACAATACTTATTACTTGTCTTTTCAACACTAATGTAAAGGAGCATATACAGTGTATAAATGAATGAAGACAAAAAAGAAAAAATTCAGTGCACCTAATTCACCTTTCATTACAGGCAGTACAGAAACGTCAACAGTTTGTTTTGGAGACTAAGGTGGTGGAGGTGGCTGAGTTCACACTTTAACGTAAATTCTAAACAGTACCCAGAGTTTATTTCACTCTACATTAAGAACTAAACTTAAATGTAATCACTATAATAGACTGCAATGTTCTTGCTGCCACCAGACGATTTTAGTCAGTGTAGGGAGGATCTATGGAAGTGCAGGGGGTTGGTACAGCCTTTGTTAGCCCCTTCAGTAGGTGAGTCCAGTCCTGAGTGCCATAAAATCGGCTGCAGGAAATGTAAATAAAGTAGAAATAGACGTCACGGTACTGAAGTGGTTAATTGGTAGAAAATCATTCATAGAGGCAGTACACACCCATCGGCAGTGTGTGTTGGAGATGAATTTTCACCCTCCAAACTGCAAAAACAATACTTATTACTTGTGTTTTCAACACTAAAGTAAAGGAGCACATACAATGTATAAATGAATAAAGAAAGAAGAAAAAAAAAGAAAGAATTCAGTTCACCTAATTCACCTTTCGTTAGAGGCAGTACAGATTCATCGGCAGTTTGTTTTGGAGACTGAGGTGGTGGAGGTGGCTGAGTTCACACTTTAATGTAAATTCTAAACAGTACCCAGAGTTTATTTCACTCTACATTATGAACTAAACTTAATGTAATCACTATAATAGACTGCAATGTAACACTTGCAGTATTAATAGCACTGAACTTTTTCAGTGTCTCAGTTACACAGAGAGTAGACCAGCATGCTCTCCTATACAAGTTTCTCTAACTGTCAACACCAAACTACATACACGCTACACACTACACTTCCTTTTCAAAATTCTCATAATGGCGTTCAAAAATCATGCCTCGGAGTCCCCAGGGGGGAGGACCATAAATGCCCCCACCATCCGCCCCTCTCCCAGTGACGACTCAAAGAGCTGCCTGGAACCACCGTCTGACTCACTCCTTCTTCATTTCTGTAACATTCGCGGCCTTTCCTCTAACTTTCACGCTGTTGAGCACCACCTCTTCTCCTCTAAACCTCACCTTCTCTTTCTC
>JAGKTI010000509.1:0-17238 GCA_018397915.1 Birgus latro
GGTGTACTGAAGTCCGTTATATCGAGGTTTTACTGTATATATATTTATGTATCCGACTCTTGGCATAGGCTTCACAGCCTGCTGTCAAGGCCCAGCAGTCCTTCTACGTACCATACACCTCTACGTGCCACTATTTCGGCGCTAACACCCACCGTCCATATTGAATACATGCTAGGGCTGTCTCATACAGGACTGCTGTATTGGTATTAGCGGGGGTATTTTTACGACATGTCGGCGTGTCTTCTGGTAGATCAGTAAAGCCTGATTTAATGAAATTCAAATCCTTAAATCGTTCCCTGCCTCAGTGCGGATTTGAACCTGAGTCCGTTAGGAATGCAGGCCACCTCTCTACCGATTAATGGATAAGTTCAACCAAAAATTATTTGTTCATGTGCTAATACAAGTATCTCATCCTCTATAGAGGGTCAAAAGATATGGCAGGGTTATATTTCGATATCTAACGTAATGAAACCTAACCAAACATACTGTACACAAAACATGTTTCATGTACTGTTGTTATTTATAAATGATTTAAATGATAGTAACAGCTTCACTTTCATATCAAATGAATAAGATACCACAGTAATAGAAATTATACTAAGTAATCACATTGCATTTTCAAATTACCGATCGGTTGGCCAGCATTTGAAACTTTCAGAACAAGAACTGCTGCAATGTTACATCCTTTCATTATCATGTTACCGGTACCTCTTCAGATTAGTTTTCCATGGTGGCAAACTTTCTCAAGTGTGAGGTTCAGGACCGAAAAGTGTGGCTGCGTTTGATGCTTAATATTTGAAATCTCATGTAAGCTAACTCTTTTCAGGCATCCAGAAATTACTGGCTCTTGATTTATACTGTAACTACACTAGATGAATTGGGTATACCATGAATTGATATGTATAACTCTTACCTTGTTATAAATCCAGCCTTATTAAAAATAAAATTGACCAAAAACGATGGAGTAGCATCACTATGACGGTCCAAAGCTAACCGAGTTTTGACAAGTGACGGCGAGAGTTTACCGACTCACTTGATAACGTCATGGCCCGCTTACATCCGTCAGGCGCAGGAGGCCTTGGCCAAGCTCAGCGACTCGTCACCGCCGCGTACCCGGATGCCGAAATTAATACCCGGGACGAACATATATTCAACACCCTCTTCAGAGTTCTTCCGGGCATAGTGAAAGAACATTTCACTATCCAGGACCCGGCAGGAAATTTGGACCGCAATATCCAGCTCATCAGACGCCTCCTAGCAGCCCGCTCCACCCCACAGCATATCTGCGCAGTCACTAACTGCCCCACACAGGCAACGGCGCCCACCATTCCCACGGCACACCCTTCAAATATTATCACCATCGACCCTTGGGAATTTCCTGCCTGCAACCACAGATGCCCTATAGCTGCCCAGCGCAGGACCACCACAAAAGAGCGCCTACCCCTTACCTCATTACATGACAAGAGGGCACACGCCGATTGCCCACACTCTGGGGGAAGCAGAGCCCAACAAAGAAGGTGCTCAGGAGACAGAGCTCGGCGGAGAAGACGCCCTAAACCTCCCCCGCACCTCTCCACATCGGCGGGGGCCACCTCATATCATCCCCCACCCTACAACCAAAGGAGAGTTAAAGAAGCAATCCGGAGACATCACCAATCGTCTCAGGAACGTCCTCAGCCACACTATGGTCCTCTACTTTTTCCCCTCTTCTCACTTTTCTCCCACTATATCTTCCATCTTACCACCTCCTCCTCCTAACCCCCCTTTTCCTCCACACAGCACTTTCCCTGCTACCATCGCCTCCCCCCTTCCTAGCTCCTCGTTACTGTCTCCAACCTATCACCACTCTATCATGCCCTCTCGCTCCCCGACCCCACCTGACACCACACCTTTCACCACTAAATCAACCTCGCCCTTACCCTTGCCAGCACACGTCTCTCCACCAGGGGCGCCGCTGACCACCGTGACAGCAACCAAGCCACGCAGCCTCGCAACGCCCAGATCACTGCTAAGGCACCCACATGTGCACACACCACACACCTCTGCACCCACCGCCACTCCAGTCACCACACAGATCCAGCATGTCCCTTACATTCCGCCCCACAGACGATCCTCCACCACCACCACCCGCACCTCACCACCACACACCCCGCCCACTCTTGCTCCCGCACCCCACTCCCCCTCCCCACCAACCCTGCGTCTAACCACCACAACCACCCGTTCTGGGTGCATCTCACGCCCACCATCCCGATACATTTCCACGTCCATGCCAACCCCTTCCCCCTCCATCAGCAATCTGCCCACACCAACACCTAACACCTCTCCTATAGCCCTTCCCCTCCACCAATCCAGGTGGAAAATTCCACCCCGCTGCCATCCCAGGGGAACACCTGCTCCACTACCACCCGGACATCCTCGCCTGCCACTGGCCAGCACTCTCCACAGCACCACCAACACCGCCACTGTGCGCATCCAGAGATTGACCTGGATCCCATTGCGTGGTCGACACCATCGCATCAGGAGCACACACCACTGACTACGACTCCTTCAGCAGGTGAACCACCCTTCCACTCTTCGTGTCGCCTACTCCCACCACCTGCAGGCCAACATACCGACCGACCACTGGACTACCTTCCTGTATCACCTCAAACCCTTCCACCAAACAGCCAACACCAACCTGTACCACCTCCAGTCACGGGGTCATGACTTTGTTACAGGGGAGGATGGTGAAATACAGGAGTTAGGGGTAAAGGCCGCAAACGACATGACGGCCGATGCAGACAACACCAACACCCCAAACCCCCCCAGTACCACCAGGGGTCCACCGCTGACACTGAGCGGCTCGGATCATGAACGGGCCACCTGTATCCCTCCCCGGCGCCTCTCTTACTCCCAGCTGATGTCCTGGAAAGGTAGCAGTCACCAGCGCCTAGTCTCCGGCCGATATTCCACTCGCCAGGTAAGGGGTGGAGTTTACAACTCCACGCAATGCTGCGGTATTGGCCATTGTCATACTGGGTACGGGGCAGAACCGGCCATAGTCCATTCCCCAGTTGCATCCCCGCTGCAGGGCCGCGGCACGGACGTGTGTCGGTCGGGCAGGACAGGCCACAAGTCATCCGACTCCTGTAGTCGTTCCCCCCAGAGTAGCGCCGCAGTACCAGCCACAAGCCGTACTGGGTATGAGGCGGGATCGGCCATAGTCCGTCCCTCTGCTACTAGTCCTCTTAGCTCCACGGTACGGGCCATTAGCCACACCAGAGCTACAACCCCCTGTGCCACTACGACGTCGGCCACTAGTCACGTCAGGCCAGAGGTACAGCAGGCCACTAGCCGCCCTGGAGCTGAAGTCCCCTGTGCCACTACGACGTCAGCCATTAGTCACGTCAGGTCAGAGGTAGAGCAGGCCACTAGCCGCACTGAAGCTGTTGTCCCCTGTGCCACTACGACATCAGCCATTAGTCACGCCAGGGTGGAGGTAGAGCAGGCCACAGTCCGCTTCTCTCCCACAGGAGATCCTGCAGCCAGAGAGGACCCTTCCCCCGAGCCGTGGCAAGGCCTCACCTGAGGCCTTGGTTCCCTGCAACTCTACCAGTGTGAACAGCGGCCGAAGTGGAGCCCCAGCAGACCCAGCAGCCGACGTCGGGTCCTGTCCACTATTTCCCCGGCCCGAGGTTCCCGTGTGCCGACCCTGACGGCGTCGCTGCCCTCCAGCCGTTGCCACAGTCCAGCCACCTCGGGTTCCAGTACCCTGGGTCCCAAGTCACCCCGGGAGTGCCCCGAACACCAGGGTGTGACTTACCTGTGGGCGAAACCTCTCCGAGTCTCTCCCAGACTCGATGTCAGGCCCATCTCCTGGCTCTCTTCGGGCCAAGCCCTTAGTCCCATGACTACATGTGTGGCCCTGTCCAGAGGCACGTCACTCTGTCCTTCCTCCGGATGGAGGAATCAACCTGCGGCCCACCAGTGATAGTGAAGCGAGTGGACTTTGCCTATGTGTGTGCTTTATAGACTCAGATACATATGTGCATTAGTTTATACCATGCGAGTGATTCCCTATAGTATGTTCTAGTGATAAGTGACCAGGAGCCCAGAGTGTAAGACTGGACAAGCCTAATAGTAACTTTGGCCTAATTTATATCCCGAGTGGAGTCCCGTGCATCCCCCAGTGAACAAAACGCCACAGTGACCAACAGAACAATAATATTATGCCGATTGTGCCATTCCCTTGTTTATTAACACTCTCCCTCCCCAGTGCACAGGGACGCAAGTGAAACACCTCAGTGGCTAACAGAAGGAAAAGATATTATTCCCCTTGTGCCTTCCCCTTGTGTATTAAACTTCCACCCACCCCAGTGTCCAGGCACATTAGTTGGGTATGTCTGGGCATCTCCAAATGTCCTGCTAGAATACCGCAGTCCCCCCTTCAGTGATCACTGCATGGCCGAGTCTACCCGAGATAGACTTCCGGCCGGCTGAGTGTCTATGACACAGGTGTTAACGTAATTCATATACAAGTGCCGTCCAGTGCTATACGAGATTGGGAAATTGTAGTAAATTCATTCCTGTGTCCTGAATCATAAGTGTATTTTATGTGTCATAAGTGCTGGGTAAATAATACCATTCTTTCTACCAGTATATGACAGATTTCCAATCAAGTAAAACCTTGTGTCGAGTTGTTAAGCCATCCCTGGCAAACCCAGCATCTAATGTATTTGTTGATGTATTATTGTCTCTGGGAAGATATTTGTAATACATGTGTGTAACATTCACTGCCTTGTTTTTGTGTCCAGAGATACTGACCCGGTCTAGAATAGGGACCCGCTGTAGCCTGCGTATTTGAGGGCGAGAAACCGACCCGCAAATACATAGCATGACAACTCGAGGGGTGGCACTTTACATTACTCGGATAGTTACAGGAATATATATATGGGCACATATATTTACAGTGAGATATGTCCAGTTCTACAACACACAGTATATAAGTATCACGTCACTGTGGCCAATTACCTTGCATTAGTCACTGCGTTCGCATCACAGATACGAGCACATTAATTCAAAACTTTTACTATTTAGTCCATTGCACTTATAACACTTTCACTGTTCTCCTTGGGGGAGTTACCGAACGGCGTGTGTGTGTGTGTGTGTGTCTATTGTCCTCGAGCTTCTCTGGCTGGTGGCGTGATGAGAGGCTCACCTCTCTTGGAGCCCCAAAAGGGAGTGTGGGGCTCGGGGCTGGGGCCAGAGAGAGAGAGCAGGCGGGCCTGACGGCGCCAGCTCCTGGGAGTGCTGGGCGGGTCTCCCGCGTCGGGCAGGTCTCGCCCTGGTGTCCTGGGTACGCCCCGGGGTGTCTGAGGGCCAGGGCCACTTGAACCTGGGGTCGCCATTGGAGGGGAGCTATGGTAACTTCCGGAAGGGGGAGTTGCCGTCAGGGTTATGTCGCAGCAACCTCAGGCAGGGGGACTCGCCATCAGCATACGGCTGCAGCAACCCTTCTGCTGGAACTTCCGGTGGGAGGGTAGCCCTGGAGGGGCGGGCTGGAGGGGGAGGACACTGAGACTCTGGATGGGGCCTCGTCAATAGTCCTCCAGTAGAGGGTCCCCCCGGTGCTCGCCTCCTATAGTAGAGGGTCCCGCCCGGCCACAGGAAGAGGGGTGGGCCAGGCAAGGGACCTCCTCTTCAGGAGACGCCCTAGAGACGGGTGAGGAGCGGACGGTGGCCTGCTCTGCCTCCCCCGTGCGGATGGTGGGCTGCACAGCGGTTCCTCTGCCCCGGTGGACTACAGGGAAAACATGAGCCGGAGCTCACTGTACCCTGCCTCCTGAAGGAAAAAGGGGGCCTCATGTAGGGGAGGAGCAGACGGTGGCCAGCTCTGCCTCAAGCCCGACACGGATGGTGGCCTGTGTCGCGGTCCAACAGGAGAAAGCAGCTGAGGGGCAGACGGTGGCCTGCCCTGCCTCGTTCCTGACACGGACGGTGGCCTGTCTCGTGGTGCTGCTCTTGGGGGAGACGGGAGACTTGCAGGAGAGGAGTGGACGGTGGCCAGCTCTGCCTCAACCCGACACGGACGGTGGCCTGTGTCGTGGACCTGGAGGGGGGTGGCAACTGAGGAGCAGATGGTGGCCAGCTCTGCCTCAGACCTGATACGGACGGTGGCCTGTATCACGGCATTGCTCGGGATTGGCTCAGCAATCCCACCCCTAACCTGGTTAGGTCTTGGTGGCTTTTCCTGCTCACCTGGTGCAGCATTGGTTGGGAGCGAGAGGGGCACCGGGGACTTGGACAGGTGTGTTGGTTCAGCCCGGAACCACTCGGTGTCGATTGTGCACCCCCATTGGTCCTTCCTAGGCCGGGGGTGTCACTGTCGTCTGCTGCCGTGGTGGAATGCCCTGCCATATTCCTGACTACATGCATTTCACTGGTGTACATAGTGTGGCCACAATCAAAACTATGATGATGGGAAGTTGGGGTTCCACACTAATTTTACGTATTTTCACATTCACTTAAACGAGACCTCAACCCCCCCCTACATGGGAGGGGTGTCCACCTTCCCATTTTCTGTCACGCAACTGGGGCAGAGTCAAGTAATTTTGTGCATATGTTCACAAAACCATGTATGTATACTCATATGTGCAGACTCGGCATTTGGGGCCACTATAAGTTAGCCCACATATATACTGTATAGTATATGGACTAGGCATTTTGGGCTGCTATAGCTTTGTCCCTGTATAGGCCAAAACTGAGCTTTAGGATAAGCAAATTAGTAAAATTTAAAAAATAAGCATGAGAAAAAATATCTGAGAATGGTGCGGTAGTGTGTGCTGCACCCCAACATGCAATTGCTGTACATATACTCCCCTCTGTGGCCAGGAGGAAACTGAAAGGAGGTTCTCTGGAAATTACTTGGGAAGGTGGCAGTATCACTGCAGCCAGACCTAAGATGATTGTAAGGAAACATCACTTGGGGTATGTCACACCCCACCATACCAGTACTGGGTTAAGCCTGCAGTTTTAGGTTTATTTTTTCTGAATACAATCTCCCAACTCTGTTTTGTGTCTGTAGGTGGGGGGTGCTGATCGAGTGTATACAGACCATTTTGCATCATGTCATTTTATCCATGTTGACTAATATATATGTTTTTGCAAAATACTACAAAAAAGCAATGTTTTGCATATTCTAGATGGGGTGAGTGTACATCTATGTGGTCTGACACTGAAACTTTGGGGAGGATAGCCACAGACGGGAATCACCTTCTGGGATTTTCCACAGAGCCCCCCCTGGATCAGCGTTTATCTTTCTATGCAAAATGTGTTTAGGGAGCCTATTATATAGTTGTGACGCACATGCCTCTTGAATTGTGTGTCTGAATTAATTTTGATGACCAAACATGGTTGTTTTTGTGTCTGTGATCATGCCTTATCTTTCAATTTATTCACATCACATGCATGCCACATTCCCCCCTCTTCTTCATTTTGTAGGATTCCTCCTGATGTAATAGGCACTCTGGCCATTTAAGATATGTTGAGTCTTCAAAGTAGCCTAATGGTGAAGTTGCAGATGGGCATTTCTTCATAACCTGGAAGCAGACCATGAGAAATGTCGAAGTTAACATTGTAATGGATCCTGTAGGTTGTCTGATGTTGGCCCATTCCCTCCAGCCTTCCAGACAAGGGCAAGTATTATTAAGGCTTTGTTATGAAACAGACATTTCTGTGTGGAAGCTCCCAGAGGATTGCATTAAAGTATGTTAATAACCAAATTAACACAGGGTGTGAGACTGGTATGGTTAAGTGTGATATGCCACGAGTACAAGCAGTGGAAATGGGACTGTTGAGGAATATGTGTAGTGCTTAGTAAATAGGAAATATACATAATTATACATAAGAAATGTGAAGTAAAGTCTTTTGATAAATAATAATAGACCATCTTGTGAAGTAGTCATTTGATAACTGATAATAGTGTAGACCATCTGGCCTATTGTAGTTAATTATCCTCTTTTCTCTGTCATCTTGCAGGAGCTGTCTGGCATGGGACATCCAGCCTAATGCAGTTATCCCCATTTCTTGTGTTACTGGGAATGTGTGCTTTGATGATGTGGTCATCATCTGACTGAGGGTAAGGGTTTCTATCGGAGAGCTGCCTACCTCATAGGGATTGTACATTTTTCAAATATAACGCTTTAGGATTAAAAATGATGCAGTCACAGACTAACAACTTTATTATTTTACACAATTTAATGCAATGTATATACTGTACTAGATAAATGGCAGCCAGAGATGACAAGATCTTTTGACAAAACACTTGTATACTAATACAGGTTTGGCCAGACTGCCTAGAGAACAACTACTAATACAAGAATGGTATATTGCTTGATACAGAGATAATCCTTGCTCATCCTGAAGTTAACTGTTTGAAATTCCAAGATTAATAAAATGGAAAAGCCTTTCATGATACATATTCATCTACTGGCAGTACTGTGGATAGGCCAAATAGTTTATCATCATCATCATTATCTAATCCTGGCCCCATGAGGAGCATAGGAGCTTGGGGCAAGGCAAGTTGGTCTTGACATTTTAGATGAGAGTGACCAGTCTCATTCATCTCTGAGTGGCATTACATGAGCAATAAACCCCAACCACCCTTTGGATATAAACCTGCCCAACCTTAATCCAACTGGAGCGCCATAATTACTCACTAAACCACTACGTGCTATAATCTGGTTACTATGGTTACAACCCAGCAAAGTAAATTGATTCCTGGTGTACAGGAAACCACCTGGCTTGTCACTCAGTGTGGAGTCACCTACAGAGAGAAGGAAGAGGAAAGAATGAAGGAAAGACTGAAAGGAGAGGAAAGAAGGAAGACAGGCAAGGGAAGTCATGTGAGAGCAGCACTACATCGAGTGGAGAGGAAAGAAGGAAGACAGGCAAGGGAAGTCATGTGAGAGCAGCACTACATCGAGTGGATGGATGATGAGCGCCCCCACCTACCACTAACTTTATAACCTCTTCAATACAGTGATGTCTTCTTAATTTTGTTCATGCTACCTCCATCTGACAGTTCAGCTCAGGAGACCCTGAACAGGATGGGTTAGAAACAGTCTTCAATGGCCCCTCCATTACCAGGTGGCTCTCATAAACTATCTAGTTTAGGGAAAAATACACTACCTGAACCAAAATACACCATCAGATTGAGAGTTACATGTATCTTCACAAATTCACATTTCTGAACATTACCATTACCATCACTTCCCTACACACCTTAACCCCTTAACCGTGGGGCGTCACTTTCGTGATGGTCGGGTGCAATGGATCATACTGGGGGGCGTCACTTTCGTGATGGTTGGGTGCAATGGATCATACTGCGGGGCGTCACTTTCGTGATGGTCGGGTGCAATGGATCATACTGCGGGGCGTCACTTCTGTGCCTCTGTTTTTTTTTTTATTTGCCCGGGCTTTCAGGTGATGACTTGTATCATCTATCAGCACTGCCTATGTCCAACAATAGTCAGAGCAGCTAATGTCATCAGTACTCCCATCCATTGTTGACAATTTAGCCATTTTCCCCCATTCTTGACTCCCCTCCCTACCTCCCCTCCATTACCCTCTCGTGTCATCTGCTCAGCCGCTCTACACTAAGTAAATCTTCCCCAGATTTTTCCACTGTTTTCATCCATTGAAATGAGCCCTATGTCCTATTCTTATAGAAAATAATATATACAGTATATAAAAAAAATAAGGTAATTGAGAGTGCCATACATCCGGAATTGGCTAATTATCACTTGGCAACATCCAACCTGCACTCGTTCGCAAATTTCCCCTGCTTTTTTTCCCCGTGAAATATGCCGTATGAGCTACTCTTGTAATATAAATGTATATAAGAAAGGAAGGGAGAAGCCTGAGTGATATTTATATTCACCTGGAACTACCTAATTTATGATGTATTGTCTAGATTTCCTACGACTTATTTCTTAGCATATACTGTACATTAGCAGCTGACATTTTCAACTCTTGGCTACTGAGATACATATTGTAGTCAGTTCGCTTTTGCGCCCATTATAAAAGGTCCTGTGACCTCTACCCCTACTAAACATCGTGTGGGAAGCAGTAAAGGACTGTAGATATATATAAGTGTAATAAAGTACTAGAAATAATAAAGTGTGAGTGTGTATATGAGTAAGAAATGACAGAATACCAGCGGCGAATTAGCGCAAGTGGGAGGCTTGTATGCGCTCGTATTTTACATTGCTTTCACAGTGTTTTTTTTTGGAGTATGGATTCCAAACTACTTGGAAATCATTGAATAGTGATTCCAGTGTTAATATCTGTCAGTGGTATTCATGTTACGGGAAGTCGGGAAGTGTAAAGTGGAGACTTAGTTACCCAACTTCAGAAGTCTCCACAAGTCCTACGATAGTCGATGAGTGCTAAAAAAAAACATCCCAGGAGAAAGCTGAAGGTATGTGCCATATGCATATGTAATTATAATATTCTAGGACTAATAACTGATTTTTGGCATTTTTAAAAAGTCCATCGGAGCGCGAATATCCCCCCGGATTGGCCTGGAGCGCTCTGACAACCCCGCGGTGTAGGGGTTAGGATTATTACTGCACAAGATGGATCAACAACAGTATAAGATTAATGATTAAGCTATCTACAGTACTGCTGTATATTAATTCCATTCCAGAGATCATCTTTATTTACATTCAGGTGATACTCATATCATCTACAAATCACTTTACTGGCAAGCCATATTTAGAATCAATTAGGTGGGCCAACTGCTTGTACAAATGTATGTACAGTATTTGTGTATACATAAATGAGGCATTTTGGAGAAGAAGGGCCAACCAACCAAGAATGCCAAAGTGAACCTACAGGTTCCAACATGTTCTCCTGGCCTAGGTCATATGATTTTGCCCCCAAAGAAATAAATACTGGCCTTTTAGCACAGTCAAGAGTTCACAGTCTGGAACTTTGGCAATTGACCCTACTCCACTCAGCTGGTCCAACAGACCATGCTACCACAGAGAATGGATGATGGGACATTCAGCAAACACCTCCCAGTCAGTGAGGCACTGACATGGGGCAACACAGGATTAGATGATGGTGATGGTCAGAACTGTAAATAAGTTTACCAGTTAATTATGAAAATCTATTATTTCACTAGTTCTTAGGTTGAGGTAACAAAGCAAATTGGAGCAGTCATTACTGAGACAAACTTTCAAATCTTTCAATGCATTTTTCTCCAGACTCTGTTTTTGACTGGCTGGCCCTTCTTCCATGGAACACCTCAAATACCAATTAGCTTATTATATTAGTTTAATACACTTCTGGTAGTTTTCACATGACTTTCAAGATCCATGTTTACCAAACTGAATCACAATTGGTTTGTAGTGTAAAATATAACCATTACAGAGATTAAGTGCTTCTGAAGCAGCTTCCTTACTTGGAAATGTAACAAATGCTTGTCCTCTCATTCGGCCATTCAAGATTCTATACTGGATTTTGGGTGCATCTGAGTTTTCAAAATGACCCATTAGAGAGGCCAAATCTTTTGGAGAGCAATTATGAGACAAATTTTTAATATATAAAGTGACTGATGGTATACCTTCACTGTAGTTTTTAAATTTTTCAATGGCTTTCAGTTCATAGAGAGTTTTCTTGTTGGATTTTATTATGTCTACTGGAATTAATTCACTGGATGGAAGTGTCAAAACAAATGGCTTAGCCTGATTAACAATGAGCTTACCAGTATCTTTCCTTTGTTTACTGATGTCAACAACAATTTCTTCAGATTTACTATGAACTTTTGGTGTTTTATTAACTTCACACCTTTTAGCAATTTTAGGAATATGTTTCATATCCCATAAAGACTTGGGTTTTTCTGTCAGATACACACAACATGAACACTCAGGGTCCTCATCATTTATTGATGATCCTCTCCATTCTCTTACTTCACACTTGCGCTTTCTTGACTTAGACTTGACTTTGGGTTCATGAGAAGCATCATCATCATAATCATCATCATCATCATCATGACATTTTTTCCCCCTTGTGGAAAAAAGTTCTTCTGCAATATCCTTAATGTGGTTAATGGGATGCTCATCTGGAACAAATGCATCAACGTGTGGCTGCAATCGCACCAAGCATGATGTCAGTCTCTCAACATCTGCTGCAGCTGGGATTATTTTGCACGCTTCTTCGTACTTATGACGATTTAATGGAACTGATCCATTAAACTGTACTGGGAATGAACATGTATAATTTTCAAGCTGATTTAGACGCTCACTAAGTTTGTCCTCAATGGCTTTCAGTCTTTGCTCCCTGGCAAAAGGAGCTTCATGCAAAGAGGTTCCGTTACCTTGATTTAACAAGAACTGAGCTTCTTTATCTGTAAGCCCAGAAGAACTCAGTATTTCCTTTAAATTCAACACTTCTGCTATGCGTTTATAGTCATCATATGAGGCAAATCCACTGGTGTTTGCAGTGATGGATTCTTCTGTGGTAGCTTTAATGAATTCTCGCTGGTCTTGCAACAGTTGTTCAAAAGAGGTACATTTCATTAACTGTTTCTGAACAAGATTCCTTAAAATTTTTTCACGTAAGGTATCAGCAGGAACATTAATCGGATTATCGTCTTCTTGTCCTAGGTAGCGATACTTTTTAGCATTTGAATTGGTAATGGCTGCCATATTTACAATTTAATTTAAAAAGTGAAGTATCAAACACAATTACATATACTCAGTATATAAAATGTATAACTGTCACTGTGAAAACAAAATAATCACCAACAGTTATACATAAGGGTTCCAGTTACTACCATCTTCTGGAGTTAGCGAGCCGGTGATGAGAAGTACTATGTCCACTATCCACCAGATACCAACGCCACCCATTGTGAGAAGCTTTCCAACAGCTGTTCCAGTCTGACCCAAGCAAAATCGATCCATACCCAAGAAGCCCAGCAAGACACTGTATATTAATGTTGTTACAAAGTAATGTCCCCTGTATCTGAAAAGAAATCACAAAACTTAGCAAGAAATCTCTGGAAGCTACAAGAAAATAAATAAATACTACAATTACTGTATTATTCTGGGTTCCGGCATTATTTTTAAGCCACATCTTTGCTTACATGATATACTGTTCATAGTCCTTTTCCATACAGATATGTTGAATACAGTCACAACTCGTTATATGACAATTTGGTGTGCAATAAATCGATAGAACAATGAAGTAAATATTATTGTTCAGCTTCAGGTTAATGATCATGGAATTCACCTACTATATACGATTTTTTAGAAGGCCAAGAACAATGATCCCGCGCAGACACATGCCACCTACACCTAGTGGAAGTACCTATTGCATCACTGTACTGTGCATCACCCATCCCATGTAGGGGGTGCTATCCTAGCTTTACCTGGAGTCGTGTAGAGAATGTGCATATACAGTATAGGTATGCACTCTCTACACAGTACTACAAGGATGCCTGAGTGTGGTCATCGGTGGTGCAGTGGGTGTGATAGTCAGTAAAACTGTCTGGTGAATGAGTTGTACTAAGAATATGCATGACAGTGATCTCGTTATCGTGCACACGGTTAAGAGTTTTCGTTATCACTGCTAGATGACAATCTGAAAACCTGCCTTTATCATGCATTTTTGGGCTGTAAAACTTCTTTTCTGTGCAAATAAGCTGGTTTCTGCTGGCAATGATGGTGCAAAATTTGTGGTTTCTGATGGCTCTGAGAGATTCAAAGATGAGCCCCTACCCAAGGAGTTAATCCCAAGAGGTGGACACGACTAACTCTCCACCTCCTAACCTCAAGCCCATCTCAGGTCTCTATATGATACGTGTTTCTTCCTTACTGTGCCCTTTTCATCACTTTCTAATAAACTAACCATACTTACGTGAGTTTCTAATACATACCATAACAGTATGTACATATTTTGTGGGTCTAAATTGCTGTAAAATGAAAAACTTGGATTTACAAGTGGGGTGCCCAGTGCCAATTAGGATAAATCATATAGGTTCTGCACTTTCATTATCACGCACCAGGCACAGTACCAATTAACCCTCTAGTGGCCGTGAGGTAATACAGTACTGTACATCCATGTGCACCACAGGCCGGCCCTAGGACCATATTTTTTAAATTTGGAAATTGATATTTTTGTTTCTCATAGATGTGAAGAGAATCATCTGGCATACCTGGCAGTGTGTTTTTTTAGCTTCCTAAACCCATCCTGTGATTTTCTATGACTCACAGAAAACTTCATAAAATTACTGCACATGTGCCAATAACATGCAAGCCAATGGGTGACAACATGCAAGATGAACTGACTGCCTGAGTGACTGGGATGGTAGAGTTAGGTCGTGTAAACATACCACTGACCTTTGTTCCCTTCCCACGACTGTTCGCAGTTTTCTATAGATTGCACTATTTTGACACCCCCAGCACGGCACTGTAAGGTGTCATTCTACGCTGGCCGCCACTGAAAGGTTAAGCAACATACCTGAGGGATCACAGGATGTAGGCTGTAGCACCTGCCAATCAGGGTGGTACTTCTGAGGAAGATGGGAATACTGGTGATAGGGAGAGCTGGAGCTCCTGTTCACTGGCCATCAGAATATCCTGACCATCCCCATTTGCTGACTTTTTCAGTGTGACACTAACATGAAGAGTAGGTTAGCATACTCTCCCAAACACTCGTCTATAACTACTAATGCACTACTCTACATGTGCTTTACAAATTACACAATGAACCCCACTATGTTACAGGGGCTGACACCAGCAAGGGCATGCAGCCACAAAACTTTGCCCCTGCTACCTAGTGACCTGAAAGGAGACATGACATGGGTTCTGCCAGTGCAATGTTTGGGACTGGAATGAGATACAGCTTGTATCTATGCCAGAGGGTACAGGGCATTGTGGTTAGCAGGCTGTCACTTCCACCCAACAAAGAGGGGCCCGAACCCGGGAGTAGTGCCCCAGGAGGCTGCTCTATTCATGGATAGCATAATGGTGGGGTGGTTACACCGCCAAGGCACGCTTGGAGGGTGTCCCTGTAGCTGTCTTGGCAGGGTGCCCTAAGGTCACTGCCATAGTCACCGGCCACAGCTGGTGGGCTATGGGTACCAGGTCCCATGCCTGGACTTGGGACTGTGCAGGTGGGAGGGGCATGTGGTATCTCTATTTTATTTTTACCCACATGACAAAAAATGAGGAAAAAGCAAAGCAAGCCTAAGGAAACTAAATAACCCAAGGGAATCTTGGAATGTGGGTAGTCTGAAGGGTGGAGCATGGAAAGTAGCTGAGGCTATGATTAGGAGGTGGGTGGATGCTGGTTGTGTACAGGAAGTTAGGTATCGGAAAGGATCAGCCAGAATGATTGCTGGGAAGGATTGTGGGTATAAGAAATTGTGGCCGGGAAATGCAGATAGATATGGTGGTGTGGGTGTGCTGATTAAGGTAAAATAGGTGGACTATGTCATGAATACAATGAAGGTGAATCAAGGATTAGAGCAGTGAAATTCTTGCTTGGCAGGCTTATGATTTCATTTTTATCGATGTAGGCTCCACAGACAGTCCTGGAAGATATTGGAATAAGATAGATTCTGGGATGCCTTGAATTGTGTACAGTGATCCCTCAATTATCCGGACACTCAGTAGCCTGACGCTGGTCCTTATTAAACCATTATCCGAATTTACTTGCTGTTATCTGGACGTAAAAGTGCCCGAGAACTTCGGCCCGCCAGCTGACATGTCCAAACATTTGGTATCATGGCCACTGGGCTCCAGCTATGAGCAGTAAGCAGTCCATAACCCACAACCAGAGCTAAAATGTCCGTCCACCCCTGTAATGAATGGTCAAAGTCGCGCGCTCATCGGATCACTCCCAATGAATTTCCAGCACCCGAGCAATACGACTGTAACCCGCAATGTCAAAACGTCCGTATGCATCCCCACCTAATGTCCAGTATCACACAGCCACCTGGCTAACTCTTTTCTAACTACAACTGAGACTGTAACACAGACCACAAGCCACGAGTACATGCTCGTTGACAGCATCCGTCCACCTCTCCACTGAACGCTGAAAGTCGCATGGCCAGCAGGCTAAGTGTTGCCCAACCACCACCACCATCAAACAGAGACCACAAGGCACGAGTACATGTTCAGTGACAGCGTCCGTCCACCTCTCTACCGAAGGTCGAAAGTTGTGCAGCCACTGGGACACACACACACACACACACAGGTCGCCGACGTGGACAGACGTCTTCCTGGATCGCAGGGAAATAATCGCTGAATCAGTGGCGAAAGGAAACCAGCCTATTGTGATTGTGTAAATGAGTGCGTGAGTGGTGATCCCGTCGGACATTAGTTAAAAAAACAAAATGCGGGTTTCGCGATAAAGAGAGCAAGATACAGTAGAATAGAAAAGTTTCCATATGGTTGTATCATGGCGGAAAGCAAAGGCGGTTTGTTTACGTCTGGCGAAAGGGAATTTGTGGGCTTCTCCGACGAAGATGCGAAAAATGGAAGTGCCAAACTGAAACAAACACGAGTAGCAGGAATAGAAAAAACGGCGGAGAGGAATGTCCAGGAATTGAAGAAGGTATGGGTAGTAATTAGGGAGCTGCAGGAGAGGACCTTACAACAGGAGAGAGAGATAAAAGTTTTGCAGAACAAGCTGGAAAAAGTTTACACACGCAGTGCGGAACAAGAAAGAGAAGTAACGGAATTAAAAGTGAGTAATGAATCTGCCACAAATGAAATAGAACAGCTCAAGAGGGAAATCAAGAGGTTGGAAGAAGAAAGAGACAGAATGAAAAGTAAATTAGATGAGTATGATTCAAAATCAAGGATGCAAGATGAACATCTATCTATCTATCTATCTATTGCCAGACGCCTCAATCTCGAACGGGGTGGCCACAAACAAATCGCCTCCATGTCACTCTGTCCCCTGCCATTTCACTACCACGTTCCCAGCTCACACCCCCCTCTCTCATATACCTCTCCACTCCATCCCTCCATCTCATCCTCGGCCTCCCCCTCCCTCTCGCCCCCTCCACCTCACTCACATACACTCTCCTCGTCAATCTTTCACTCTCCATCCTCTCCACATGCCCAAACCACCTTAACGTGTTTCTCCTAACGCTTCCCATCACGTCCTCAACCACACCACAACGTTCCTTCACTTCTTCATTTGTTAGTCTGTCTCTCCATGTGACTCCACATGCTCCTCTCA